>VMBQ01005892.1:0-60641 GCA_007657795.1 Dreissena rostriformis | reverse complement strand
ATAGACCGTGTATCAAAATTCAACAATTCAACAAATCGTTTAAAGTTCACCTTTTTAGAAAGTTATCTCGTGGAATCCCTCTCGAGTCTGAGCACTTTCGATAGAAGCATTTCCTTTGGATTTCCGTTAACGCTAACTCAAGAAGAACACAATTTGATATGCCCTGGTAAATTGTCTAACCCGCCATTTTCTGACCGGAAATCGATTGTTAACTAACGTTAAGGGGCTTATTACAGAGTCGGTATAACACTTTGCTTGATACCATAGATTCGAATGTTAATTCTGCGGTAGATCGGATTACAGCTATATATCAGGATGCCGGTAAATGTATGCTGGTTAATTTTCGGTATTTTTCATCACAACCAACTTGGTCGGATGACGAGTGCGACTATTTAAAGTCGGTAAAATACAGCGCTGTTCGTAAATTTCGTAGCTCCAATTAAGAGTCAGACCTCAGATTGTTTAAAGATAAACGGAATAATTTTAAGAATCACTGTAGGTCAAAAGTATATGAATATCAAAGGTTAAACCGCCAAGAACTAGTTAATTGTAGTTATAATCATACAATGTTTTCGAAACTTTTAAAGAAAAGTAAACCAGCCAAATCAAGTGACTCTAGTATCTCAAAAATAGAATGGTTTCAATATTTTAGTTGCCTTTTATTCGATGAAAACTCTATTGTTGTTGATTCCACTGTTGGAAATGACCATGCTTATTCTGATGATACGGCGAATTCACTTAATGATCATTTCACATTGCAAGAAATTGAATGGTCAATATCCAAATTAATACATGGTAAAAGTTGTGGTCTGGACGGAATTCCATCTGAATTTTACAAGTGTTCACAGACGGATATTTCTCCAATAATGTTGTTGTTGTTTAATAAAATATTAGACACTGGTAACTTTCCCGAGTCGTGGGGTCAAAGTATCATTACACCGATTCATAAGTCAGGTTCAAGTCATAACCCTGGTAACTATCGTGGTATATCTATTACGAATATTTTATATAAAATATTCTCTGGAGTAGTTAATAAGAGATTGTTTGACCGGGCAGAGGAAAATAATAAGATTGATGAATCTCAAGCAGGTTTCGGTATAGGATATTCGGCAGTTGATAATGTCTTTTGTTTACAGGCGATGGTCCAAAACTATCTTTCAAAGCGGGGTGGTCGATTCTATTGTTTGTACGTTGACTTCCGTAAAGCCTTTGATAAAGTTAACCATGTCAAACTATTTTCATCATTAGAAAAGAAAGGAGTTTTTGGAAAGTTCCTAAGAGTTCTCAAATCTATGTATTCATGCTTGACTTCTAGTGTAAAAGTCTCAAAAGATGCTACAGATGCGTTTCCCTGTAATATTGGAAGCAGGTTGGGAGACAAATCGAGTTCGACTATTTTTGCCCTATTTATTGATGAGTTATCTTCAATGTTAAGGATTAAATGTGAAACTGGTATTTTCATAACTAATGATATCCCAGATATTTTATGTCTAATGTTTGCAGACGATGTCGACAATTGTGCTGAGACCGTCATTAAGGTACAACAACAAATTAACATTGTTGATCAGTTTTGTACTGATACTGGTATGGAAATTAATCTGGATAAGACCAAAATTACTGTATTTCGCAATGGTAGTCCCCTCCCGAGATATGAAATTTGGTTCTTCCGTGGACAACAACTTTACGTTACTCCTGTATACAAGAACATGGGGTTATTGTTGACTCCAAAGTTAAGCTGGAGCTCAGTCCATGATAAACTAGCTTCCCAAGCACAAAAGGCACTATTTGCAATACGAAATAATCAGAAACCACTTGGTTTGTTTCCTGCAAAGGATTTATTTAAAATATTTGATACTATGGTAAAGCCAATATTATGATACGGTTCCCAGATATGGGGTTATGAGTACAGCCCAGCTATTGAATTTGTCCATAATATGTTTTGTAAAACAATCTTACATGTTCGTAAAAATACCAAAACTTGCATGGTTTTGGGGGAATGTGGAAGACTCCCATTATGTATCACTTATTTTACCAATTGTATCAGGTACGGGTGTAAACTATTAACTATGACATCTGATAGATACCCTAGGCAATGTTATTTTATGCTTAAATCAATAGATGATGCTGGAAGAATTTGTTGGGCAACCAAAGTAAAATCTATACTTTTCACATACGGTTTTGGATATGTGTGGATATCACAAGAAATTGGTGATTCTGATATGTTTATCAAACTTTTCAGAAATAGATTGATTGACTGTTTTACTCAAAACTGGCATGACACCGTAAGTAACTCAAGTCGTTGTCAACATTATAGTCATTTTAAAACCCTACTCAATATTGAGCGATATTTGATAATATAAATGCCAGTCAAACACAAAATAGCTTATGCTAAATTTAGATGTTCAAATCATAAACTACACGTTAAAACTTGCAGACATCTGAATATTACTTTCCAGAATCGCGTGTGTAATGTTTGTTCACAAATTAATATTAATATTCCATATGTGGATTGTGAATATCATGCATTTTTCCGTATTAGAAATCAGTTTCTGTTCAACTGGTATAACTCTGGTACTGAACTGAATTACTTCTATGACTTATTGTCAACGAATGATTTTGAAACTATTATAAAATAAGCAGTGTATGTTTTCTATCTTATGCATTCTATAAAAGACTACATACATGTATCAACATTTACATCTGTACAATATTAATATGACACAACTTTGCAATTTCTGTATATTACATGATATGTATGTAGAAAATTAGCAGTGTATGTTTTCTATCTTATGAATTCTAGAAAAGTCTTGATACATGTATTAACATGTACATCTGTACAATATTACTATGACACAACGTTTTCTGTATATTACATGATATGTATGTAGATAATATGAAACAACTTTGCAATTTCTGTATATTACATGATATGTATGTAGAAAATTAGCAGTGCATGTTTTCTATCTTATGAAATGTAGAAAAGACTAGATACACGTATTAACATGTACATCTGTACAATATTACTGTGACACAACGTTTTCTGTATTTAACATGATATGTATGTAGAAAATTTGCAATGTATGTTTTCTATCTTATAAATTCTAGAAAATACTAGATGCATGTATTAACTTTTACATCTGTACAATATTACTATGACACAACTTTGCAATTTCTATATATTACATGATATGTATGTAGAAAATTTGCAGTGTATGTTTTCTATCTTATGAATTCTAGAAAAGACTAGAGACATTTACATCTGTATAATATTACTATGACACAACTTTGTAATTTCTATATATAACATGATATGTAAGTAGAAAATCTGCAGTGTATGTTTTCTATCCTATGAATTGTAGAAAAAAGACTAGATACATGTACTTACATTTACATCTGTTCAATACTACTAGGACACAACTTTGCAATTTCTGTATATTACATGATATGTATTTTGGGCCGGAGGCCTCTGTTTCTTTAATACACTGTTGACTGTACTTGACTATTAAATTCATGACGTAATTATATGCCACGCGCTAAAAGTCGATGTAAACATTATGTTTTCATTTAAAATTGTGTTTTTGTTGTATTTCTGTAACATTTTTTACAATAAACCGTATATTAAATAACACTATTTGTAGAAAAATAAATTATTATTGTTACAAGAAAAAGTTACAAACCGGCAAGCTTTCGAAATATAATAGGATTGTACACGTATATTGTTAATACCGTTAACCCAAAGGAAGACGTAACTACTGCGAAGAAATAAGACGCAATGCATTTAACTACAATATTAGTTAAATATCTGATAGGTATCTATGATTATCAGAAGGTTAAATATCTTGCGTCGGTCTGTTATTTCAAAGATATTTAAAAAGTATTTCGAATATTTATATCATTTTAATTCTTTGTGATATGCTTTTTTCTGTAAACATTCTGAAATAGTCACTGATATTGCAACTACACGCATACAATGGACATAATGAGTCAAACTTTCTCAAATTGAAGCGTGTGTTCTGTATTGGGTTTTCCCGCCTTTTACATACAAGATCATTAGATCGCTAACACATTGACATGCTTGAATCAGCTTTAGACTTTTTATAGATTCGTACACCCACACATTACGCAAATGCGATAAATATGTCTGAACAATAATTATGAATAAGGGAAGCACACTTAATTGAACATTGACGTTTATTTTGGATGTGACTTTTAAACAGATTAACATGCAATAATGCAATTGTTTTGTCAGCGCTTTATATGAAAATATACGTATGGTGACGTAGAACATAGTATGACGGGCTATCAATTGCATACGCAATTGTTAGGTTAAACACCAATAAGCGAACATCCGAACCACCTGGGCACGGATAATAATTGTGGTTATACTAGGCAAACGCGAATATATTGCCACCATGCTTTTGAATGAAGCTTTTCGCTCATTACATCTTGTTTTGTAAACTCTTGATTCCGACCCACACTCCATAATATATTATACATACTCGTCATTCGGATATCAAGCACGTATCAGTATACCAGAAAATGTATTCGAACATTGACCATCATGCTGATAAAAGTAACTTGTAGAGGTAGTTTGCACCCAGATAATGTCACCCATGGACATCATGACAGTAGCCTGCAGTACAGAGCCATGGTACATGTTATCAGATCCGTAGTGAGCTGACCTCTGTAGAGACTTGCCGTTGTGCACAATCTCCGGGTAAACAGATTGGTTACCCTGGGGGCAATAGTGTACTGCAAAGTGGTATAAACCGGCAACAGACACGGTGAACTTTCCTGTTCCTTTGTCATAGCCTTGACCTAGGTTGACTTCCACGCGTGTAAACACTACATCTTGACCAGTGCTGACTGTTGTAGTGGAAGCGAGCTGGGCACGAAACTGTATTGTTGGGGCTGCAGATCTCCTGAAATAAAAACGCTGACAATGTGCAGTGTTTATTTTGTTGGAATAGTTTGATATCAATATCAGTTCATAGGCGTTTTGATTCTTACGCTTTACTATCATTAGTTTTAATTTGTCTTACACTCGTGTACCTTTTATTAAACTTAATTGACCCGTTCGTGAATTACAGAGAACGACTTGTCATAAGGGTGAGTGTTGTGACGTTACATAGTTCATTTAATTTTACACATTTATTCATAATGTTCAGTGTTTACACGACAAAGTATCGCTAATTCATAACGTTGGAGAAATTTGATTTTGGATTTAAATTAAAGACTTCCGTTTTTATTTGTATTATAAAATGATATAATATATTTCATTCCTTGCAAATCTCTGTTTCAAAGCTGCATAATGTGCGATATATTGCTTATCAAATATAAACTGTGATTGAAAACATAAAATTGATACTTAAAGAGTATATACAATATCACCAATACAGCATTAACCGTTTAAAAATCGGATGTTTAAGTTATACAAACATGGCCCAATACATTACTGCCATTATAACTTTTATTTTACAAATGATGTTTTTAAATGTTACAAGTATTAAGTTATTTTCCATTTTGCCCTTAAATCACCGCACTTTGTCCTTCATGTCTTTGATCACGTTTGCTAATGCTGTTTTAATTGTATCGTCCAATTTCGCTTCCATTCCATCTTCCGAGGCAAGCTCATTGCGAAGAACTCGCTCCAACAACAGCTCTTCATAATGATATTTCGAGCACACAGGACATGCGGGCTCCGCTGCAATTGTTGTCACGACGAGATACAGTACATAAAGAACAAATTGTATTTCTTTCTTCATTTTAGATCAAACACGTTTTCGATTTGCAATAGTTGTTTCGTTTACGCGACTGCGTCGAAACAATGTGCAACACACGAATGACGCATACACATTATCGTTGGTAGTTAAACGTCTGAAGTTACAACAAGGCCAATGAAATAAAAGTAGTTCATTGAGGTAGCTCTATAGTTCACATCAAAGTCGTACCGTTTTTGGTAAAATTATTGGAGACAAAAAGGAAAGAACAGTGTCATCACACATGTTTTTCAAATCGTTTTTTAAATATCTGTAGTTTGAAAATGTAGCACTGATATACTTACGATGTAGTATGATTTTTAATAATGAAACTCCGAAGAAATCACCAGAAGAAAACTTTCGCTATCATCTGATCTGCTCCTATGTATTGCATCGAGCAACTGTCTATACAATACATTACATGCAACGTCACAAAACAAAACATGAAAACCATTGAAACTTAGGTCACTATCTTGAAACGGTAAATGTAAAGCATTCTGAGCACATCAATATTATTCAGTACCTTTGATATCATCGCTCGGCGGAACATAGCATTATAACAAGAAAAAATAATTGTGCTCATTAATTATGTATTCAGCACAATATATATGTATTGTAATCTTGATTATGGTTATTTATCTTTAATGCAAAATACAATCGATAATGTAGTTGACTTATTAATAGTATTGTTCATAAAACCATAATTTCTTGTAGATTAAATTCTTGTTCCTTTACCTGGAAACTAATGCGTCAATTTGCTTGTCCGAATACAGGCTCGGGTTATCAACATGGTAAACTGCGTTCTCAAGTGCGTTTGCTTTGACATTTCATGTTACCGAAATTGTTTCTGTCAAAAAAATATATTAATATGAAATTAAAATGAGGTTTGGTGTGGCATTTCGAATAAATCACGAATGTTTTTTGGAAATTAATAAAGTAAAACCAACATTCAAATGTGAAACAAGATATTAAGCACCTGCATGAAACAAGATATTAAGCCTGTTTATTTCTTTCTGGTTGTTTTGAGGCATTTAATCAAATGTTATCAATATTCCAATCTGACACAGGCATTAAGTACGTGGCTTTTTTTCTCTAGTTGTATATTCTCAAATTATGTTAAGATATTAAAGGAGTTTGTTTCATCTTTAATATTATGTTTTAACGAAATTGAGTATACATTCATTGTCAAAATGCATTATTATGGCCTTGTTGTCAGGTTTCAATGCAAAATACTCACACACAAACATAAAGGAATTTTTGTTGTTGCACATACGTTAAGCGGTCGTTAAAACATTTAAATGGTTTGGTTGTGAGCTGATTCATTTTTGCAATTTGTAAGCCTTATATATTGTAAATTCACGTCAACAACAAAGTATGTCAAAAACTGTAAGCCTTTGTACATTCATACATCATCTACGTTTTGTTGACATTGGCTATGTCCTTCTAACACACCGGTTGTGTGTCTTTGCGTTTTATTGTTTAGGTTATCGATACATCGGTAGTTTTTTACTCTAAGATTGAATAAAGCTTCGATAATATTAACACATGTCAATCGAGATCAATATACGATATGTTATCTTTTAATGAGAATGAATAAATTGATACACTCAAACAACGTTTTGCTGCACGACTTTTAAAACTGATCTAGGGTATGTTTTTCATTATAATTCTGTTGCATGTATTTCTGACAAACTTTCAAAGACATCGACATCCATGGAATCTACGGAAAGTTTATATACGAAAATATGTAATACAAGTCGACAGTATCGTGAACAGATAAAACGTTAATAATTAGCATTTGATATGTGAACAATTAAAGCAACATACTAATAAAATGTTTCTTATTAATAAGGTGTATACGCCTACGCTTGCAAGTAAGTTCCAAACATTAATTGTAAAAAAAAGAACCACAAAATCCATCTGAAGAGAAAAAAAGTACAGTCTGCAAAACCTTAACTTGGCGGGATACAGTTAAGCATAGCTTGTATTTGGATAGATTGCTTCATTGTCTGCATTTTTTAAACCTTGGAACTTGGCGGATACGAGACTTCAAAGAGGAACATTTCTTAATGAATAATGGTACACTGAAAATGATAGATCTCGATGATGTGGACAACCTGGAGCCATCTTGTTCGGTTTATATCAACGAAGTAGAACATATAAATGTAACATTTTAAAGTCCTAATTAGGGTTGTGAGTTTGCAATTCGTGCCCAAACGGGTTGTGCGTAGGTTGTAATGCGAAACCAAACATGAAGTTCATATACACACTGTTCTTTAAAGTGTTGCTCTGCCAAACAGCATTTCTAAACCCGTTGTTCAGCGATCTTAGAAATGTATTAGAAAGACTTGATGCCAATCGTATTTCAGCTGCAAAATTGATTGCTATACTGGACACATCACAAATGTTTTTAATCTCAATTTTCCTATATATTTAATCAAGTAGAAAAAATAGTGTGTGGCTTATATTGAATTGTTTAAATGCTTTCGGAAATCAATGATCTTCGATGTGTTTTGTATTGTAAAAGCATCTAATGTAGTTTCGATTAAGTTAATTTGAATTATGACTTAAGGTATAATACTCCATAGTTTGAACACAAAAGCATAAATAAACTTTTTTCCACACGACATTATGCTTTAGATTTACCGGTATGTATTGAAGCCCATTTGTTGAATAGGCAATTGGCCACTGGCCTTAAATGAAGGGCCGTCGGATATTTATCACCCGGTGATGTCTCTGTAGCTTTGTCGTATAATAACTGTACGAAGCAAGTAGTTGCCGCAAAACATCAGCTGTAAATTTGGTGACTATGTTTTAAACAGAATATAAACATACAGCAAAGCCAAACAAAAAAAGTCAAAATACATAGTCATAACTATTGCTAATACTACTTTTTATGCCCCCGGTAGGGTGGCATATAGTGATCGCACTGTCCGTCTGTCCGTCTGTCCTTCTGTCTGTCTGTCTGTCCTTTTCGAAAAAAATGCTCATAACTTCTATGCCCCTTGAGATATAACCTTCATATTTGGTATGCATGTGTATATGGACAAGGCCTTTCCATAGGCACACAAATTTTGACCCCTGTGACCTTGACCTTGAAGAAGGGGTCTGCGTTTAGGTTTCAAAATCTGCGTTTAGGTTTCGAAAAATGCTCATAACTTCTATGTCCCTTGAGATATAACCTTCATATTTGGTATTCATGTGTATATGGACAAGGCCTTTACATATGCACACAAATTTTAACCGTTCGTCTGTCCGTCCGTCCGTCCGTCCGTCTGTGTGTCCGTCCGAAAACTTTAACGTTGGTCATAACTTTTGCAATATTGAAGATAGCAACTTGATATTTGGCATGCATGTGTATCTCATGAAGCTGCACATTTTGAGTGGTGAAAGGTCAAGGTCATCCTTCAAGGTCAAAGGTCATTTTTTTTAATTTATTTATTTTTTTATTTTTTTTTCAAAGCGGCGCAGTAGGGGGCATTGTGTTTCTGACAAACACATCTCTTGTTGTATTTAGGAAATATGTTGTAAAGTTAATTGTTTTAAACAAGTAATAAACTTTAGTATAGATTATTGAGAGTATGTATTTGTATGCGTTTTAATGGGCTTACGTGGTTCATTAACATTGTTGATATCAGTGGATGATTGTAGAGGTAAATGCATGATATCCACAACTTTATCTGCAAGACCCACAGCTGTCAAAAAGTACTTCTTGAATTATATGCAAGAATCGCGTTTCCAATTAAAAACACAAGTGTATTCATCATTTTGTTTTAACTTGTCGAAAATTAAAAGCGTTCGCGTTGCGCTAGGATTTTATATTTTAGAATAGAACCGTTAACGCTTGGTATTGTCTGATTGTGTACGGGTATGTTGTCTATCAAAAATAACTTTTTTGGTGCATTTGTATATGGTATTAATTTGATAATGACCAACAGCGTGTTGCAAAATAATGAGTGCCTGTGCCACTAAGATATATATTCCCTCACCTTTAATTGTATGTTTATTGTCTGGAAATATCTCTGAAAGTCCTATTGTGCAACAAATCATTATCAATATTCAACCGAACTGAGTAATGTTTCTGAGATATATATTTTATTGAGGTTTCGCTAATTTGCACGTAAATTGACCGTCTCAAAGTCCGCAGAGACATTTCGGATAATACATCAACCCTTATATTCGAAGTGTTGCTATATTGTAATCGCATTATAAAAAATAGATACTAATCAACTATCTACGGATAAAGCTACAATTTGTATCTCATCATGTTTTCTAAAATAAGCTTCCACACATAACGACTTTCCGAACCATTTACAAGAAAGTAGCATCAAATGTATTCGGTGTTTAAAAGTATTGTTTATCTCTATAACGTACATCACGTTATAATACTGTATACGTTGTTTGATTCTATATTTTGAAACAAAAAAATCACTGTCAACACGTTATAATGTTGCCACATATTCCCATTCGAAGTTGTTGTCTTTACTTACCCGTATTTGGTCTGTTTGGATTCAATCTGTAATACAACTATAAAGTTTGAAGTGTTGTAGTATAGTGTTCTCTAAACCCTAAGTGACATTGATTTCCAGTATGATAACACGAAAGCCATGACACTAAGCGTTTACTCTTAAAGGGTTTTTGTCACTTGGATGATATTAACTAACTATCTGGAGCATGTATGGATTACACAGGGATTGTGGAAAGAAATATGGACACAGTTTCTATATAAACAGTTGCAGGAAAGCATTAGTTCGGTTATTTCAGCGTAAACATTTGTACATCTTACATGTATATGGTTACACTGTATGCATGTTATAGTCCAAACTATGATAGCCAGTTCTCAATCGTTATGTGTTCCCTTATTGTACATTATTAATTGCAACCTAAAAAAAATATATCTGATATCACTTAAAACGTATTTCGATTGTAATTATGTAGATATTCTGATCAGAACCGACATAAACATTCTAAGATAAAATCAGGTTGAGTGTTGTGAAGGCAGATGGACATTATTCATGCAACCTCTAGACATGTACTCACTATTCAGTTAATGAATTTGTACAATGAAAAGTTAAGCTTGGTTGAATAAAATTGTTGCGATTTGTGGAATGTTTAACCTCTGAGTATGTCAGTTACGTCAAAAACACGTGTTTTAAAAGGATATCAAATTTCGCTATCTAATGGCTTTTTGTAACGAGTTCAAAGCAATTGCATTTCAAAGACGCACATATAAATAATGAATGGGCCTTTTTGTGTAAGTGTTTCTTGACATCTGAACAACGAAATATTCATTAGAGTGACATATTGATATACTTTGTAATGAGTATTTCTGAACTGTTGTCCAACGTTTTTGTATTATATTAAATATCAAATAGTTTAATTGAACTTATTTATGTCATTGTTTCGTAAGAGTATTATGTAAAAATCCATATAACATTAGTTTTATATCGTTCGTATAAAACTTGATAAATGTATTGATTACACCTACATTTGCTTTCATTTATATAAGATGGTACCAATTTAGGCATGAATGAGGTGGAACCAAACTTGTTATATATGTTCTTCCAAAATCGTGTAAGTCAAATTGGATCATTTTTCAGGAGACGAATTTATATAGCAAAATTGAAGGAATGATTGTCAAGGTGTTTTACCGTTGATCATTGTAAACATGTTGTATGAAATGATCGCGTGTATTTCTAAAATATATGTCCTTTTGTTATAACATATAATTGATCCTTTTTAATATCTTCAGTGTAAGAACCACAATGTTTTCACGATTTTCCTGTCTCATCTGGTGTTTGACTATGTGTGCAGGATTTTCTCACAGACTATTTTGTATATCATAACCAGTATTATCGCGTATAATGGGCCATGAAGCCGCAGTTCCAATAAAAAAGGAGTCAAATTTGACTAAAATTGCTTTCGAAGAAAATAAACGAACAATTATAATGATTATCACATTACTATCTTTATTACAATTTCAACAATGTGAAACAAACATGTCGTGAGGATTGATTTGTTAAAAATTCGCAACACAATCTTTCGGTCGCGGTAGAGTTCATATATTACAAATACCGTATGATGGTAAGGTCAAACTGTTGTGTTGGCAATATAAATTATAAAATACTTACCGTAACATATTTCCAGTTGTCGTCTCGCAGATGTTCGGTTTTGTGGAGTCGATTTAAAGCTTTCGTTATAATTGATTGGGTCAAGATATAGTGGTCTTAATATTGCTTCTGACGTGATATCGTTCTCATATTATTAATGTTGAATACAGAATACCATTTAACCGTGCATCATTATAGGGAGAGGTATCGCAAAAACAGAGATTTCAAAGCTGTAACTGATGACATAAATATGCTACTAAACATTGACATGAAGAACATGTAGGATAAGCGAAAACGTGGCCGCGTTTAGACAAATACCTCGGAACACTGAATAAATGAAACAGTCTCGGTATCTCATTTGTTCGCAAAGATCACACAACAAGACTTCTCTTTGAGACTGTCCACGTTGATAAATAATAACTGAAACGTTGTGTCCAATTTGTGTAGATAATGTTCATTAATCCAATACAACCAAGTTTGTCTGGGAAACCATCATTCTTGTAATCAAATATTCATGTCCTTCAACACTACTCAGTCTCCGTTGTCAACCAAGCGGCCGTCCTTTGGTATTGTACCACTGAGACCCAACGCCTATATACAGTGTTGACACATCGTCACATCGATATTTTCAGTGAAGGTTCTCCTTCTAAATCGCATCACCAATCGTTTGTTTATGTCAAATTATAATACCACAAAGAACACATGTGATCTGTTAGCTTGACTTTAGTACTGTTATGTCATCAATTTCAACTATGATCAAAACGAAAACGATAAAATAAAGCTATTGTTAAAGTGAACTTGTCACTAAGAGGTCCTTTCAATCAAAAGCTCACATGGATGTAATTGGAACCTTTCTGAATGAATATCGCCCCTTTCATACTTTATAAAGGGGCATTATTGCCTGCTGACGCAGAATGCAGTGTCCTGACTTTGATTTTGTTAGCGAAGTAAAACCAACACAACTTTATTGTTTTGTTTTGAACCGTTAGTCACGCGTTTAATACATTCTAAAGTATTTTAACGAAACTGCGGTACTCAAATCATTACACAATCTATTCCCGATGTGTAGGAAATCTTCATGTTAAATATTTTATAACAAAACAATTTTTCGACTTTATGATATGTGGACCGAAATATTTGCAAAAAAGTCCAGCCTTGAGACTGTTGTTTAATCAAAATTAACATATTGAATATGTTCAAGGCTTTCAAATTGAGGTGAAACGACCTTATGCAATAAATAAAAACCTATAATGTGCATTGACCGTTTTAGTGTTATTGCGCTTATGTCGTGAAGTCGATTTAAATCTTCCATTGCCATTAATTTGCGTTGAGATAAAAGGGTTGAGGTATTAAAAACTTCATTCCTGACGCATAATTGTCCATCAAGCGACACTGTCTGATTCATGTTCACCAATTGTCCGCCAATGGCTTACAATCGGAAGAAAGCGGGCTGTCAAACTTTAAGTGGGGTTATATACAAGTAGGTTTTGCCTTTGCTGGTCGTGAAAAAGGCATAGACAAACAATAAAAGAAAACATTAACAACTACCTCGTTTATTGAAAAAGATCATACAATCATTCTGAAGATTCTAATAATATACGACAAATTGCGAATTTCCTTCCCTCCAATTCTCGTTGATAAACGAAGTTTGTGCATCTTAAAGTGTAACACTACTTCTTATTATACATAAACTCGTTTTTGCACAGTTAATAAGGACTGCCATAAAGCAACATGTCAACAGAAGGGTTTGACAACAATTATGGTTTCATTGACGAGATATGTCGACTTCCGATAAGGATTTGCCAACTTTAACTGGCATTTGCTAATGTCTAACTTTTTTTAACGTTAGTTACTAGTGTTAAGAATCATACTTACGTCATACAGATTTGAAATGCAATAAGGCATTAAACGCAAGTGTATATTCTTGTATTAAATCCGTAACGAACATCTTAAGTGTGCATGTGAATGTTAACGTTTGATATACTGAACAACTTCAATCTGCCAGAGATTTGACTTGCCCCCAGTAAAGCTCGTATTGAATTCATGACGTCATTACATGCCACGTGCTGATAGTCGATTTAAATATGACAGTACTTTTTCATTATTTAATATCGTTTTTTTTTTTAGTGTATTTTTGTAACATTTTTGACAATAAACCGTATATAAAATAACCCTATTTGTAGAAAAATTATTTATTTTTCAATTAGAAAAGGTTAAAAACCGGCAAGCTTTCGAAATATCATAGCATTGTAAATGTTTATTGTTAATAGCATTAACCCAAAGGGAGTCGTTACCACGACGAAGAGTTTAGAAAACATTTGCATTTAACACTATAAATAGTTAATATCTTGTACGTAGCTACGTTTTCCATGTTTTCCTCGGTAAAACTATTATTAGGCCAAACGATTAAAGATCTTGTGTCGGTATGTTATTTCAAAGATATTTAATAAGTATTTTGAATATAAATGTCATATTAATTCTTTGTCTTATACGCGTTTTTACTTTGAACATGTTGAAATAGTCCCTGATATTGCAACTACACGCATACAATGGAAATAATAAGAAGAACTTTCTCAATATGAAAACTTGTATTCAGTATTGGGTTTTCCCTCCTTTAAATAAAAAGCATGTTTTGCCAACATTGCGCATGCCATGTGATTTGGCGTATAATGTTTACTTAAACGGCTACACTGTAAAGAGAACATGTTCATGTTTTATCCCTGAACTTCTTAACTTTGCTTTCCTTGTCTCTGATGGTATGCACGTTTTGACTACAGCACTAGTTCAATCACTGTCAAAGGCCACTGACCCACTTGTGGTAAAGTAGTTTTCCAATTTGTGGCGTGTTCTGAGAAAACTGGGCAAAATTCCCCTTGCGTAAATTGTCATCCCAGATTAGCCTGTGCACAGGCTAATCAGGGACGACAATTTCCGCTTTTATGGAATTTTTCGTTAAAATGATGTCTCTTCTTAGCGAAAATGTATTTTAGGCGAAAAGTGTCGTCCCGGATTAGCCTGTGCGGACTGCACAGGCTAATCTGGGATGACACTTTACGCACAAGCATTTTGCCAAGTTTTCTCAGAACACGCCACATTTGTTATTTTGGGAGTTGTTAGATTAATTATTAAGTAGGCTTTAAACAATCTTTAAACGTATTTGATGTTCAGGTGTGTCCATAGTAAAGATAGTTGTCAATATTTGTTGGAGACAAAAAATCTTAAGAGCAGCAGTTTTTTTGTATCTTTTAATATGCGAAACAAGTGCATACTTGTTTAATTTCTGCTCATACTAAAACACTCATATATTACATAAACGAAAAGGTTATATAAACTGTCATAACGCATGGTTAGTTTCGAATCTCAATAGTGTTTAATTGGAATTGCGCAATGTTAGTTTCGAATCTCACCAGAGTTAAATTGTCATTATGCAATATAATTTTCGAATCTCCCCAGTGATAAATTGTCTTAACGAAATGAAAGACTTGCAGTTTGCACGCTTGCGACTTATCGACGGCACGAACGCGTATGCGCAGAACGAAAGTTAGTAGATCGTGATTATCGAGCAGTACGACAAGAAGTTCCAAGATATTAATTTTTCATCTCTGCACCGTGATTTGGCGGATACGCCTGATAAGTAGTCGTGTCAATGTAACTAAATGCATTTAAATAATTACCAAATGTCAACTGAAACGTGTGTGTGGTTTGTTTAATGCATTTATTAAGCTTAACACATTCGAGGTAGAGTAATTTACTTTATTTCTAAAGTTTTCGTTTAAATAATCATATTCTTTATGCATGGCATTAGCGCAAGCATTTCTAATGGCTTGGTATTATTTGGTATATTTTTAAGTGATTATATTTATATTTTAAATACTACAAATCACGTTTTATTGAAATGATCTAATATGGCGCTGAAACAATTATTGTTTAACCGGTTTCTAAACATTAAAATTGAAACAGTTCGGTCATACTAAACTATTTTTTTAAACAAGCTTTTCTTTCTTATTGGTGGAATTATTCATTTATTTAGTTCAATCGACTATCATATGCTAACAAAGCAGATATATGAATCTATGTTAAGTAAATCTTTATAAGATATAGAAGTTAATCCATCGGTATATAAATCAACATCCAGATTACAAATATTTAATAATATAGATGTTGGTTGCTTTGCAATGAAGTGTGATTTAGTCTTATATCTCCTTTCATAATTTATGTAAGACACATTGCAAAATCTTGTCGGATTTCATGTAACAATAGTTATTATAAAATTGTATGTATAATATATATGTGCAGTCTACCCTCAATATTTCGGAGTTGTATTGGACAAGGTTACACATGATTATCGAATTACTTTAGCTGCAAGTGTCTTGGCATTTATGGTAATACGAACACGTATTAGTAGTTATCCCTAACATGATACAAGTACAAAATGTGAAATAATGAGTATTTTGTTCAGATAAAACATCCAAGATATCCACGGAACTCGAGATAACAGAGTTCGAGATATTAATAGTAGATTGTATTATAATGTTATTGATTTCTTTGATTTACGGTGAACATTGCTTGTCAATATCGTTTTTGGTATAATATTTGTATTTCTCATAACGTTTATGAACATGTAATAGTTTTACATAATGTTTTGAAATTAATTGTAACTGTACATGTAGCTATTTTTTTTTTAAACATGTGTTTTAAATATACATGTATATATGTTATTTTATAATACCTCAGCGGACTGATATCATGTGTAAATGTTATATATGTTAAATGTCAAATTACTGTCCATTTTGATAGCAAACAGTATAAATATATAGTTAGAAGCTTAAGCTAAGCCTCTGATCTTAACCAAGTGCACACTCGTGTCTCTTTAATATCTCAATTGTGTGTTGCTGTTTTTTTTTATGCAAACGTTAGAATTAATTCTGCAAATACCTCCGAGTCTGATCTGAAATATATCTGTTAGCCAAATGTTTAACCCATTTATGCCTAGCGTCTATAAAAAAGGCCTTGGCAATCAGCGTAGACCCAGATGAGACGCCGCATGATGCGGCGTCTCATCAGGGTCTGTGCTGTTTGCTTAAAGGAATTTATGTAAGAAATATTCTAAATATAAAAATAAATATACTAGACATCCCTAATTTTGGAAATAAATTGATCCAATTTAGAAGGATGGGAGAAACCACTAGGCATAAAGGGGTTAACCAGTCCCTATTACCAGGACACTACTGTCTATGACACTTGATTTTACCTAAAAAAATTGGGGTTATTTTCCATGAAATTGGTTCAATCTAACTCAAACTTGTCATCATATTTATTTCAGTTAAATTCGTCATAGGTCAAAACAGATGATAAAAGATAATTTTAAACTTTGCCTACCTTCGGCAAATAATGGTCTATGGGGGGGATTTTTTTCATGGATCGATCTACATGAAAGTTGCATGGAAGTTTTCCCATAAGCAATTAAGAATATTCGAGGCAAGTTTGAGCTATATAAGTGCTTGTATATAATAATCATTGAAAAAATAATAGACCGGCAAAATCACTGTTGAGCAAACGAATCTAAATAAGTACTTATTAAGAAGCAATTTTAACATATATTATCATCTTGTAAGTTAAGCATTGCACAGTTACAAAGTTGGCCCAGTATCTCTCTTCACATGCATCTGACCACAGCACATTTTGCTGTTACACATTCGGTGTGTAAAGCATTCAGCACAAAACTGTTACAATACAGTAACAACGTCTCATTTTCATAGTATCTGATAAGACAAAGCCACGGACCACTGTGAAGCTGTCAGAGATAATTGGTTTATGGGAGGACCTGACCACAAAATGGCAATAAACAAATAGGTGATTATTAACTAGATCACGAGGGAAACTACTGTACTTCTTGAGGTGCATCTGAGGCTCCGGCAAAGTCCCTTAACTGTAAATAGCATTCAAATGAAATTGTTGTTTTCCCTGGTACTCGTGAACATATTTATGATCTCCCTTGACATATTCATGATAACACGTGTCATTAACCGAAAAAAATTGTAGTATATCTTCCAGATTCCTTATTTCCCTAATTAATTTTGTTTCTTGTAATCACTGAATTCTGCTTCTACTTAACCGTTTAAGCAGTGTTTCATGTACTCATGTACTCTGCTATGAGAAGATGAAAACGAGGCTTAGAACAGTGCAGGAAGGGGCGACACCATACATACTGGTTGGCAGCGTCACCAGCCGCCAAGACACACAAGATTGGGCTGTTTTTTCAATGCACTTCAATCATACCAGCCTGCCACATTGTTATATAATACTCATATTGAATTGATTGTTATTGAATATAATAATGGTGGTTATCTTCCACCAACACTAAAAGCGATTTTGAAATGCGCGTATAACGTTGTTATGTGTTCATTACGTAATGTTCTTGACGTCGATCGATGTGTCATTATAAAGAAGTGAAATTCCAGAAGCTGCAGCAGTATAAAATTTCTATCATACACACCTGCATGGTCCTTTATATATGGCAAGGAACCAATTGCCAAAACGGTACAATGCGGCACAAAACGAAACAACATATACACATAGTAGAATAAAGCTGGGGTCACCGCCTTGGAACGGTCAATGCTAAGCACTTGGGGTTTAAAAATGTTTTAGAGCGCTCAACCTTACACTTGGCCCAGCAATATTCATGATACATATAAGTGTAAATAAAATTTAACCTCATAGCATTGCAACTAAAATTAAACAGTAATAAAAGGGAATGAAAACGCATTCAATTTAATTACTATTAAATTAATCAATGGTAGGAAGGAGACCAGAGCAACACAGTTACAACTTTTTGAGGCACGATGATAATAATTTAATAAACAACACACACACTTTTAATGGTATGAACCCATACTTAAACGCATAGTTTGCCATATGTAATAATTGATGTGGAATCCAAGCAGATAGAAATAACCATGATATGTGCTTGTTAGAAATCATATGTTCATTATTTTATTTATGTCAGAATTGTGTTCATTGTCATCTTAATGTGGACGCACATTAAAGTATATATATGTACATACTTAGAAACCAATAAATTCATTAAACTTAACAATAATACAGAAACAGCATATCGAATTCATACCAAATAACATGTGATCGGTATCTGTACTAACCTTTATCGTAGAAATAATAATTATAGGTTATTAGAAGTTTCACTGTACAATACGGTGATATATTTTGACGAGCACACAGTTTGAAGTCATATTGGACGAGCCTTTAGTCGAGTCCAATATTACTTCAAACTGTGTGCGAGTCCAAATATATCACGTATTGTACAGTTTAAACGTCCAATAAGCTTTTTATTCTATATCCCTTTCTTAAGCTCTTTGTTTGATTTTAATGCTGCATATGCATGTTTATTTAATGCTTTCCGATGGTTTATAGATAAATATCAGTGAATTAAAACTGATATATCACTGTTTCAAACAGTGAAAAATAACAGTGAAAATTATCGATATTTGTGTCGTGTACTGAGAAAACTGCATAATGCTTGTGCATAAATTGTCATCCCAGATTAGCCTGTGCAGTCCGCACAGGCTAATCAGGGACTACAATTTCCGTTTTTATGGAATTTTTCGTTTCGATAATGTCTCTTCCTAGCTAAAATCCAGTTTTGGCGAAAAGTGTCGTCCCTGATAAGCCTGTGTGGACTGCACAGGCTGATATGGGACGACACTTTACGCACATGCATTATGTCCAGTTTTCTCAGAACGCGACACATTTTTCACTGTTAAACTGTGAAATGACGTCATTTTTTTGACGGAATGATGTCATTATTCCAGCAAAATTCTCCAATTGAACAATTTTACAATGTAAAAAAACGGTTAAAAAAGCATAAAATAAAAGGAAAAACTATATTTTCTATGATCACTCGCGAAATCAAATCGATATTCCACCGAATCCAACAAATATCCTCTATATAATTGTTATTTGCAGCATGATAAGCGCTTATTGTACATTCGGATACTTTTTCTCGGTAACGGCTTTTATCGTTAAAAAACAATTGCTTAGTGCACTTGTACTCAACTGTCCAATATGGAAAAAATACAGACTTTTTGGATCCAATACCGGAATATATTGGACGGTCACAAGGTACTTATGAAGAATGCCCATTGGATGAATTTATTGGATATAGAATAAAAGATGGTATTTTGGGAAATATGCGGGATTGGAAAAATGAACGGATACACAGAACATCTGTAACTAATATCATGTTATGTATACTAACCGCCTTACTTATAATACATACGATTATAAGAAATATTCAGGCTTGGAAAAATAAGAGGAAATACAGAATACCTGTGATGACTATCAGGTCTTAAAACGAATGTTTCAGATAAAATGTTATATTTATATGAACTCAGCATCTTTACTCTCTTTCCAAAACAGACATACATGACCCTTAGATAACTAAAACATTGACTTGCTTGAATCAGCTTTATACTTTGTTTACATTCGTTCACCTACACATTACAAAAATGCGTTTAAAAATGTCTGAACAATAATTAAGAAAAAAACGAAACGAAGCCCACTTAATTTAACGTTAACGTTTATTTCGGATTTGAGTATTTAACAGATATACATAAAATAATAATGCAATTGTTGTGTCAGCGCTTTATGGGGAACTATCAGTATGCCGACGTAGTGTAACAAAGTATGACGGGCTTTTAATTTCATAAGTTGTTGACTCCAATAAGCGAAAGCCCTAGGGCACGGACACGAATAATGGTTATAATAAGCAGACGCGAATATGGTACTGCCATTGTTTTGAAAGAAGCTTTTCGTCCATTACGTCTTGTTTGAAACGTTAAAGAATCCTCGAATTTGGATATGTTTCCGATAATTATCATTTGGAAATTTAATAAAACAAAATGTGCACAACTCACAATGTAATAACGTATTTGATTAAATACTTAGCTATTGTATATTAAAACACTGGTACTTCCAGAAATCTGGCGAGTTTATTCAAGGCAAGTGACCGATTGCCTTTAAAGTACAGGACATTACATGTATACACACCATCACTAAACACAAAATACAATAATGGGCGCAGTTTAAAAAGAATGCCATATCAATAATGATATAAGCGCAGCGTCTTTGATGTGTTAGAATCTCATATACAGGGTGCAGGATCACGTGACTTTGTGGGGATCAAAATGTAAAGTTAATGGATGTAAACACACCGGTAAGTTTTGTTTTTCTTCAAATGACTATTTAAAACATTTGTTTTCAGAATTTCAACTTGTTCATAAAAGACAGTTTTTGTGCGGCTTATGGAAATTTGAAATACGTCGGAATTACTTGATTTAATAAGCCTGTGTTCTTGATAAACAATTCGGTGTGTACAGCATTCATGTACGCGGTTATTTTCTCAAGCTGTCACCATTTTGAAACCAATTTCAGACGTATGCAATTATGTATTCTTAAATCTTAAGATATCGGCACAAACTGCAAGCAAAACTGTCTTCTCTGCACTAAAGATTTTTGCAAATGTATTTCAATTTTTTGAGCTATTTGCAAAATAACGTTCTTATCAGTGTGTTCACATTCTGTCCAGCCCGTGTGTAAACCCCTGAAAACCCCGTTGATCCTGCACCCTGAATATGGTGAATTGCACAATATTGTCGAGTCAAATCTTATTTATTTGATATATTATTTACATGAAGAATTTATTTGATTTATAACTCAACGCATTATGTTGGTGTTCTCAGTGCGCCTTCTTGTAATTATTTTCAACGTTTACATTAGAAACAATGTATTACTGAGCAGCGGGCTGAAATTAGTTATTCTTTATTTAGACAATAGACATGTTTAGTTTTGATAGAACCATGTCAAATGTATCCATATCCATGTATATGATACAATATATTACAAAATTATTAAAAAACTTAATTGAATTACTTGCAAACAATGATAAGGCGACTCATAAACGATCAGGTGTAACTAAATTGGATTCAACATTAAGAAAATATATAACTCGGTTGATTTAATAATGACCCTAATTACTGTTAGCAACTTACAGTGCCTTCGCTAGGATAAACATAAATATACTACAAATGATGTTTCGTTATTGTTTTATACATGAAAAAAGAACGTTTTATTTAAAAACATGCATTAAACATGATTCATTACGTGCTCATCAAAGAGTTTCAATTAATACACATATTTATCTTATAAATAAGCGTACTAAAAAGTACTACTGCTTGTGACAAGAGTGCGAATTTGCCAACAAAAACACTCTTGATCGATTCCGACAAACATTCCATAATATAGTATATATACACGTCATGAGGACATCACGCACGTATTAGTACTCCAGAAAATGTAGTAGAACAATTACTGTCATCATGATAAAAATAACTTGTTGATGTAGTTCGCACCCAGACCATGTCACCCATGGCCATCGCGATAGTGGCCTGCAGTGAAGAGCCCTGGGTATATCCATCAGATCCGTAGTTATATGACCTCTGTAGAAACTTGACGTTGTGTACAATCTCCGGGTAAACCAATTTGTTACCCTGAGTGCAATAGTGAACGACAAAGTGGTATAGATCGGCAACGGATAGATAGTTAGATGCGGTGAACTTTCCTGCCCCTTTGTCGTACCTTTGACCTTCGTTAACTTCCACTCGTGTAAACACTACCTCATTACCAGTGTTGACAGAAATAGAAGAGGCGAGCTGAGCACGAAACTGTATTGTTGGGGTCTGCAAAATCTCCTGAAAGAAAAAGCTTACATTTTGCAATGTCTAATTTGTTGGAATCGTTTCATATCAATACAAGTTCATACGCGCTTTGATTTTAACGTTTTACTATTTTTAGTTTTAATTTGTCTGACATCCGTTGGCATTTTATTATGCTTTTTTGACCAGTTTGTAAATTAAAAATAAAAAGACTAATCAGGGGTGAGTGTTTGTATGTTACATATTGCATTGTATGTATACATGTATGCATAATGTTCAGTGTGTACATGATTTGGATTTAAATTAAAGACTACCGTTTTTATTTGTATTATAAAATGATATAATATATATCATTCCTTGTAAATCTCAGTTTCAAAGCGCATAATGTGCGATATATTGCTGAACAAATGTGAACTGTGATTGAAATCATACAAATGATACTTATATAGTATATGCACCAAAACCAAAAAACATCACCAAAACAGCATTAACCGTTTAAGAATCGTGTTAAAGTTATACAAACATGGCCCAATACATTACTTCCATTAGAAAACTTATTGAACAAATTATGTTTTTAAATGTTACAAGTATGCCTTTCCACTTAACCTTTAAATCGCTGCATTTTGTCCTCCATTTCTTTGATCGCCCTTCCAGATTCAGTTAGAATGTGAGAAAGAAATTTAGACACGTTTGCCAATGCTGTTTTAATGGTATCGTCCAATTTCGCTTCCATGGAAATCTGCTTACGTTCCATTAATTCAATAGAAGTGTTGACCTTATCGTTTTCATGTTGAAGCTTCCTCAATGCATCCACAACTTTTGTATTAGTTTCCTTAATGTCTTTAAGCGTATGCTCCAATGCAAGCTCATTGGGGAGAACTCGCTCCAACAACATCTCTTCGTAATGATATTTCGAGCACGCAGGACATGCGGGCTCCGCTGCCAATAATGTCACTACGAGATTCAGTACATAAAGAACAAATTTAAATTCTTTCTTCATTTTAGATCCGACGGTTTCAGATTTGCAAAGGTCGTTTCTTTTAACGCGACTGTGTCGAGACCATATGCAACACGCATAAACATTATCGTTGGCAGTTATACGTCTGAAGGTACAACAAGGTTAATGATATATAATTAGTTTGTTTCGTCAACCCTTTAGTTCATATCAAAGTCGCATCATTTTGGTAAATGTATTCGAGAGCAAAATGCAAGGACAAGATCATGATAAATTTTGCAAATTATCTGTTAATATCTGAAGTTTTAAATGTATAAATGATATCCTTTTAATGTATTATGTTTTTGAATAATGACAATCCGTAGAAATAACCAGAAGAGAAACTTAAGTTATCATCTGATCTTATCTTAATGATTACATCGACCAAATGTCTATACAATACATTACGTGCAGCGTCACAAAACAAAACATAAAACCCATTCGAACTTAGGTCACTATCTTGAAAAGGTAAATACAAAGATACTAGTTTAGTGTTTAGTTTATTTGATATACGGCAACCGGCCCTTTTATTCTGAGAACACCAATATTATTATGTAACTTTGATAGCACCGCTCGGCGGAACATAACCTTACAACAAGAAACAAGTATTGCGCGTTTAAATTATAAATTAAACTTAATATGTATGTATTGTTATCTTGTATATCTTTTCTAATCGTAAATGCAACATACAATCTACTCTGTAGTTGACTAATTAATATTATTGTTCATCAAATCATTATCTTCTTGTAGACTTGATTCTTGTTACTCTTGTTGGAAACTAATACGCCAATTTGCTTGTCCAAATCCAGCTTCGGGTAGTCAGCATGGTAAACTGCGTTCTCAAGTGCGGTTGCTTTGACATTTCATGTTACCGAAATTGTTTCTGTCAAATTAATTTATCAATATGAAATTAAAATGAGGCTTGGTTTGGCATTTCGAATAAATCACGTATGTTTTTTGGAAATTAATCAAATTAAACCAACATTAAAATGTGAAACAAGATATAAAGCACCTGCATGTTTACTTCTTTCTGGTTGTTTGGAGATAATTTATCAAATGTTATCAACATTCAAATCTGACACAAGACATTAATTAAGTAGCTGAGTTTTGTTGCGCTTTATACATATTTATTTCATTGCAACCGTGTTAACAACCATATAACATTTTGCACATTAAGGACAATAAAAATACAGAAGCACCTGCATTTCTGATTCACTTAAAATTCAATACAACACCTGTATGTACATTGTTTGTGCAACTTCAGGTCGGAATTATTTTCAAAGTTACAAACAACATGTGCTGCATTATCGCAAACATTGCATTAATTAAACTTTATGATTTACGTAACATAGTCATTATATACACATTTTGACTGTCCGTTTCCTGCACGAACGGAGCATGTTTGAACAGTTTTTATGTAGACGATATAAATACGTATGGTTTAAGTAAACAATCAATAACTTAACATTGAAACTATATAACTACATTTTTTATTTATGGGAATGATTCAAATTTGATAAACTATTTAAAACAAACATGGTTATAGTTAAACTGCATTAAATATTCTTTTTTTGTTTGTTTTATAATTTTTAAAGCGAGCAATAAATTTAGTTTTATGTAGACATTCAAAATAGGTGCTGCACCATTGAAAAAGAAAATGTGACATTATTCGTTGTTATAGCTTTCACTTTAAATATGAACTTGACTGAGAAAGACAACTAGGAAAAGGCGGTATGGTGTACATGTGCATATAAAGGATTAAAGAAACAGAAACATGTTCAGGTGATTTATTACTGTTACCATCCTATAGTCATCCTATAGCCTTTAATTCAAAACAATTGAGTTATTGCCTTTACAATAGATGACACAAATACAGTACACCACTAAGTCTGGTAAATCTGTTTATCGTATTATATTATTTAGGTCTTAGTCTTTGCCAGTAAGGGATTAGGGTCGCCATCACCCTTTGTTTTATAAGGAAATATAGAGCAAACTCGAAAACATATCACTGTCGATGAAATTTATAATAATAATATTGCAATAATTTAAGTTTACTTGGTTCATTTAGACGCCATCAACTAGGAATCAGACCGAGAATGTAGCAGGGCATCAACATTTGAAAGCGTTTTCAAAAGTCCAGTAAAGTGCATTGGCGTCGTAAACAGTTTGGTTTTCAAAAGAAACTACGCAGTTATAAATAACTGTCAAGTATGTTTTTAAATACAAATGTGCAAATCAAAGTAAGAGCGAAATATTGTAGGTTGCATGTCTGTTTTTCGTACTTAAAGATGTATTTATTCATTTATTTTAATTTAAGATCATTAGCACATACACATATATCATACATGAGACAAAGAATATATCACAGATTTCAAATAATTAAGAATAGGCTGATTTAAAATACCAATTTCAGAGCATCAAATAAAATGTTGTTGCTGTGTGCATACTTTTATTAATACGGAAATTTTATAACTAAAGTAGGTTCATATAAGCATGAATGCTAAGGACCTATGGATAACCCATTAAGCTGAAAAATTTCCAATTGGGTCCATAAAACACACCCTGAAAAAGCAAAGTGATTCAAAGATACATAACCATATGAACAAACAACATCAACAATTAACAATTGAGATTTTGGTACAAAACGGGATTATTAAAATTATGCGTTCATCTTAATATGCATAATATCACAATTTAACATGGTTATCACAGATTGTTGATTGTTGCAACATGGTATTAATAAAATAAAAAGTCCAATTTACTTTCTGATACTTGTCGTTCAAGGAGGTGCTTTTTCACTAATTGTTTGAACCTAGCGATACTTTTTTCCTTTAATATTGTCAGGGAGAGAGTTCCAGTCTCTTGGTCCAGTATATAAAAAAGTCTGTTTACAAGAAGTATTATGGACGCTAGGTAAAATAAAATTAAATTGCTTGGTTGCTCTAGAGCTATGAACAAAGTGTTCCCTTAGATATGAAAGATATCTCTTATAATAGGCTTTATGCATGTGATTTAGCCTTAGCTGTTTTACTCTATTGCTAACATTTAACATATTCAGTTGAACATAGTCCTGTCAAGTAATAGAATGTCTTGTAGAGTGACCTTTTATAAATCTAATTATCTTGTTCTGCACAATTTGGAGTTTAAGTTTTAGACCTGTATTCAGACCTTCGAACCAGGATAAACAAGAATAATCGAAGTGACACTGTAAAAGAGCAGATGATAACATTGTACGTGTGTTAAAATCCAGACAACTTTCATGTCTATACAAAAATTTAAGTATACCATTGACCTTAGAGATACTATGTTGTACAATAGATCATCGGAGAATATAAAATTAATCACCAAACACATCCCCTTGGCTATTACTGTAAGTCCGTTAAAAGCTATATCCATCTGCACACTTAAGAAATGGTGTTTTGAAATGGGATGATGTCTGTCTCGACACATTCAATATGTTGAAAGCTTTATTCTCGAACTTGTGTTGATAACAGTGTTTGTACAGTAGTTCGATAATCATTGTAAGCCTATTTTCAATGTTTTAATGTGTTCGCATACACAAATGATGTATGGTATATGCTATAGTATGTTCCTTTTTTACACTCATGTCATATAATTAAGAATACTCATATTGTTCTACCAATACCTTTGACGGAGTTCTGCAAGTAAATTTTAAAACAAGTTAATGACCTCATTTTGTTTGGAAAGACTGCTCTGAACCCGTATTCACCAACCAATTCATAGACGTAAGTCCTACTTAATAAACATTGCCTGAACTGTGATGTACTGAAACAACTTATAATGTCAAGTTTAGCATGGAAGTTAACATATATAATTATTTATTCTTTGTCAAAAAACAATACGTCAATTATATCATACCCATCTTTAAAATGAATATAGTATAAGCCTGTTTATATGCAGGTATGTATATCTTAGTTATTTTTATTGAGTCAAATACCATCCTTTCCCTCTAACCCGAACGTCTTCACTCAAATGAAAACAACACATATGAGAAATACAGCTTGTATTTTGGATAAGCCTGCGTACTACCGTATTACACAATGCAATTCGTAATGCGTGTATACATCATACAAAAAGACATAATTATATACATTCGATGTTCTTTACATATATGCAACATTGTAATCATCTATATATTCATAAGAAAACTTGTCATTCATAGCCCTTTACCTAAACTTTAGAAAAAATTAATGTGTTACAACCGGTCAGTATCGCCTAGCTGAATGACAATTCCTCTTGCGTTCACCCGCATATGCCTTTCTACAACGCCCTCTCGCGGCGACTTATTCAAGGGAAATCAATTTTCCTCTAATTCACTCTGTTCCAACAAGGAAGTTTATATGTATTCTAAAAATAGGTCGGTTAAAAGTGGAAAGGTTTAAATAGTCACAAATAGTGACGCATGTTAAATGTATGCACCTGTATTTCGTACAGACGTCAGATCAATCACTGTGCTACGCCTTGACACGATGACCGTTGACAGCCGTACGTATTGGTAAGTTGAAGGACATGAATATTTAATGGACTTCTCGTAAGCATCACAGCCCATAGCCGCTATATTGGATAAAGGAGCATGGCCAACGGAAATTGGACGTAACCTTTCGTTAATTATTAAACAACGACTTCGGAAGTGGATAGACTCACTATTGTAATATTCTAAGCAAGACATAGAGATACACGTTTTCATTTATTGTTGTTGCGAGGTACGATAACGCTGATTGGTCACATATAGAGAAACTTATAGAGGTAGTCTTAACTGTGTATTACCAAGCTTAAGTTAATGTTGTTGTTGTTGTTTTATCACATACAAATATATTTAGTTATGCATATTTTTTGTTTGTTTATTTAGTATGTTATAAACAGCTTTTTAGTCTATCAAAATAATAATTAAAAATTAAATAGTCAAATAAACTAACTGTAAATTTTCGTCTCTGTCATGGATCGTATACCACATGAAATATCAGTTATCAACACTATAAACAGGGCTTTATCCCAATTAGGGTCCAATTAACAGGTAATTGTGGCATGTCAAACTGACCCTATTTACAAATACCATACTAGTGTATCACGTAATGTCCAATAAGAACTTTTGTTTTCATGATACTATGGCGTGTTTAAACTGGTAATTATAACATGAGGTTTCTTTAGTATACATTGTCCCGTGCAACTTTGACGGGTCTGTTATACAACATAAAGAGTGTAGAATTTAATAATCCGGTTCAGTAAAATACTCACAGTAGAAAATATTTTATTTGTTACACAATAAACTAAATGTGAAATAAAACAAATGATTTCCCGTAAACTATTAATGATTTCTTTTTATATTAAACAATAACTACACTACACCACAATCTGATTATGAAATAAAATAACTTATTATTGAAATCTATATACTGCATAGCCATTGCTCAGTCAGCCGAATGAAAAAAAATGGGAATGTAGGGTGTTAAATTATACCGGGTATTAGTACCAATTTACAGATTGGAATACCACATGGAAAGGGGATTAACATTTCTTGAACTAGGCCTTTAAATAGCACTGCCAGACATAATATTTGCGCAATTTCTCTGTTAAGTTAATTTTTAAAGCGTCTCAGCTTTTTTATTTTTTATTTTTTAAAAACGTATAATCCTCCGTTTTTATAAACTTTATGATGTATATATGTTTGGCATTTACGTCCCAAGATAACAATTATCCAATAACACACTGACAATTCCAAGTCTTTATTTTGACCGTTTTCCCCAATGAGCCGGTGGTCCAATATTTTATTTTTTATCAAACTATAACTGATGCTTAATTGACTGCTTTTGATGAATACAATTTTCTTGAGAGTTCAAAGCAGATATTGGCCTCACTAATAGTTGCATCCCAAACTGAGACGGAACAGATGGAACAGGGCGTTGTGGGTTGAATTTCATTTTTGTAAATATGGTAAGATAATTATAAAATGTGTAGCTTTATCTGTAGATGTTTGATTTTATTACTTATCTGAAATGTCACTGTGGACTTAGAGACGGCAAATTTACGTGCAAATTAGCGAAAAACCAAATGCAATATATCTTTCAGACAAATTACTCAGTTCGCTTGGATATTGGTAATGATTTGTTGCACACCAAAGGGCTTTCAGAGATATTGTCAGACAAGAATCATATAATTAAAGCTGAGGGAATAGTTGTCTTAGTTGCAGATGCATTCATTATTTTGCAACACGCTGTTGGCCATTGTCAAATTACAACTATATGCGAATTGCATCAAATCATTTTTAATAAACAACATAACCGTAAATAATCCAACATTACCCATCGTATACGGTTCTATTATAAAATGTAAAATCCTAGTGCAACGCAAACGCTTTTAACGTCCGAAATGTCAGAACAAAATGGTGAATGGACGGTGCAGTTATGAAAAACACACACAATTCAAGAAAAACATTTTGACAACTGTTGCTGTAAAAAATAAAGTTGCGGATATAAAGCATATACATGTACAATCACCCACTGATATTTAAAATGTTACTGAAACATGTAAGTCTATTTTAGGGCATTTGGTGCATACTAATACATACTCTTAATAAATTTAAATAAAGACTTCGTGAGTGTTTAAAAAACGAACTTAACTACATGTATTCTAAATACAAATAGTAGTATGGACAATAGTAATAACTGTGTATTTGGAAATGTTTTGTTCGGCTTTGATGTATGGCTATATTTTGTTTAAAAATAATCACCAAAGCTATCGTTGAATTATTAAGACCACTTCTTGCCTTGTACATTTATTTAAAGAATACACAAATTTAGTTTCAGAGACATCACCTGGAGAGAAACATCCGCAGGTCCGTAATTAAAGGCAAGTGACCGATTGCCTATACACTGAAGAGGTTTCAATACATATATACCGGTAAATCTAAATCATTAAGGTGTGGAGGAATCTATGCCGTTGTGTTCAAATAATGTATTTTTTAACCTTAATTCATAATTCAAAATAATCTTAATCGAAACTATATAAAATGTTATTATTTTTTACAATACAAAACATATCCAACTTCAGTGAATTCAGAGAGTTTTTGAAAAATCCGATATATGCCACACACTATTTCTTTCTACTTGATGAAAAAATAGGAAAATTGAGTTTAAAACCTTTTGGTAATCAAATATTGAAGGCGCGTAATTTGTCCAGTTTAGCAATCAATTCTGCAGCTGAAATACGATTGTCATCAAGTCTTTCTAATACATTTCTAAGATCGATAGACAACGGGTGTGGGCATTCTGTTGGGCAGAGCAACACTTTGAAGAACAGTTTGTACATGAACTTCATGTTTTGTTTCGCATTAAAACCTACGCACAACCCTTTGTGGCATGGAATTGCAAACCCACAACCCTTATTAGGACTTTCAACAGTTACATTAATATGTTCTACTTTGTTGACATACACCGAACAAGATGGCTCCAGGTTGTCCACATCATCTAGATCTATCATTTTCAGTGTACCATTAATCATTAAGAAATGCTCCTCTTTAAAGTCTCGGATTCGCAATGATCCAAGTGGTGAAAATTCCAGATAATGAAGAAATCTAGCTAAATGCAAGCTATGATGCATTTTTTCCCGCCAAGTTAAGGTTTGCAGACTGTACACAGAGATCCTCGTTCCTAGTTCATATACGCTTATAACCCCTCGTTCGCTGAGATCCATTGTATCACTTTCCTCGTTTCGAACGCAGTAGCCAAGAAGCTTGATAAATCCTGGATTGCTAAGTTGCTCCAACATAAGAATCTCCTTCATAAGTTTCATATTAGAGAACACAAAGCACTTAGCACGTTGATTTAGGAACTCTGAATCTGAGTGATTTAGTTTTTCGATACAATGACGTACTTCTCTTTGGTGCCGTGTGACCATTTTGACAGCTACAGGCATCCCTCTAAAATCACCCAAGAGAGTTTGTTTGGAAACTCCATGGCCTATTTTTCTCTTGAGATCGATTTCGTGAATATTTTTACAGTTAATGAGGTATTTACTTGTACTCGTAGGTGTAGTAAATCGATTTTCAATTGAAAACGCGCCGCTGACATCATGAACTTCATCAGTGAACAATACCGGCTCTATATCAACTTCGGATTCGATTTTATTCTCACGAACTAATTTCAATAAAATAAAATCACGTGATTGAAGATTCTTTCTTTGTTGCATTAGTTTACTGATAAAAAATGTTACATTTTCCAGTTGGATTTCAAATTTCCCGTCGAAGTGATAGTTTTTTATCGATGTCCCTGTTTTCTCTATATCCTGGAAAACGTATTCCAGCATGCGATAAGTCACGCATGCGTACAGCAACAAGACAACGAGAACGTACGATTTGCTGATTCTCTTGACTAACACAAACCCGATCATACTTGACACTGAAAAATAAAGAGGGGACAAAATTATTTTAAAAACACCGTATGTATTTTCCGTCCTTGATGCTGAAATATAATATCAAACCCCATCTCAATTAATTGATCGTCCTATTTGCTGATTAATCATGGGTAGCTTAAATTTACTTTTTTTTCAAATAGAACTAATTATATACTGAGAAAATAATAAGTGTAAAGGTATATCAAGATTTAAATGCACATTACATGTGGAATTAATAACATAAATAAAACTTTGAACACATCCATCAACTCTTACAAAGATCTTGAATCATTCGAAAATGCGACTTAGCCAGGTTTTCTTAAAATCGACTTAAGACTTTAAAGTAACCAAGGCCAGATTTTTTATTTTTTACAATGTTCCAAAGGTAGGCATCAGCAAGACAATTGTATCGTGTGTTTGTATCATAATAGTACGCTGATATGGTTTCATTATCCCTATATATCCGATATAAGTATGCATGATATATTTTTTATCAGGACAGTAGGCATTTTTATCCCATCCTCAGAAGTGCATTGTCGAAATAACCCACTGTGGAACATATTTTCTTTTATTCTCGGCAGTGTTAAAATATAGCTGTCACGCGCGGCGAACTACTTTTTTGGATTTATACATGAAATGAATGTTTGCTTTTTCAAATCAATATACCGTATATAAATAAAAGCCGCATTGCCACTTAAAATGATCTCAAAACCAGCTTTCCGTACTTAAATTTTTTCATTATTGATTGCGCAATGTATGACGTATCTCGTGTGACGAAACACAACAGTTTAATTTTGAGAAATGTAGAGTACAGTACATGACGTAGCGTGTGACGAAATAGAAAGTTTATCGAGTTCATAAACACGTTTGAATAGATATAGACTAGTGTTAGGATGGCATAGGGTCTTTATTTAACTATGCTAAAATAATTAGTAAAGACCCTAAATGCAAAATCGTCAATTAGATCAATTGTGTTAAATGGATTATTAATGGATTTTAAAGGATAATTAAAGGTAAGATACTAGTTCGAACGTTTTTTTGGTTTTTGTTTGTACTTTTTATCGTCTTTTCAACAAAAAATGGAAGAACATATCGTTGTAACTGTATTATTAAAAGGATTGAATTAAAGTTGCCATTGAGGTAAGCGTTTTTTTTATACCAAATGGCGATGAAGAAATCAATGTTGTTTGATTTGTTTCTGTATGTGCAGAAGTTTTAACTCGCAAAACAAAACTGACGAAAATAAACATGGTAGTTACATAACTTTAGTGAGTAGAACAAGAAGCAGTAGATGATTGACTTTGTTATGCCAGTAAGTAAAAAGAATTAAAAAAGAAGAGTTGTTTATAGACTAAAATTTACATTATCGGCGAGGATAAATGCTGAATCATGCCTGACGTAAGTTCAAAATGGCAGCCATTCTTTTGTGTATTGCAGAGGTGAAACTTGAATGTTAATTTGAACAAAAGCGTTTGCGTTGAGTGTGTTGAGTGTGTAACATTTGGAATGCTGATTAAATTTGAATCGAGGCATATAGCGGTATTTTGTCTTGTTACTCTGCTTTTGCATGGAATTCTTAAGGACTATTTCGAGTGGCGTAAATGGAAAAGATCACACACAATTTAAATATAACTACGCAAGGTTAGATTCAGTTAATTTTATCTGATTTTGATGTTTGATTGCATAAGAAACAAATTAAATATAAAAAATGAATGATAAATAGAATATTGATGGGATAAATCGAATACTAGGTCGGTGCCGAATAAAGCGAAGTTCATTTTGCTCGGCCCGAAAATCTGAACCACTCGCCAAGGCTCTTGGTTCAGATTTTCTAAGCCTCGCAAAATAAACTTCGCTTTATTCGGCACCGACCTAGTATTCTCTATTTATCAGCAAATATGTGGAGGTATATCGCATTACTCGGATTCTCTATGAAATCATACTGTTATGAAGAAATGACAATGCAAAAAAACACGCAATTCGATATAAGGATTACATTTTAGACAAAAATAGCAACAACTAAAATCTAATATTTCTGTGTTTGTTAATGCTACAATTTTGCAAATATGTTATGATAGTGCACATACCATCATGCAAAGTACGTAAAACTTCATACAACATATTAAAGGGACTATGTCATTTAAAAGGGCCGAAAAGGGGCAACTTCTTACAAAAACTGAATTTGACAAAAATAATAATGGCATATAATCACGGACATAACTCGCAATATATAATAATAAACACGTTTATGGAGATTTAAATAAAAATCAGATTATGATATTGGGCCTGTGTGTTTTGTCCTTTTTATGATTACATTTTGATTTCATAATTGTGAATATTCTATATATCCAAAGGTTGGACAGGATTATTTACCCAGAAGGAAAGCGCAGTTAGTTAAAACGATATATGTGAGTTCGATACCCACTTCCTAATGTGTTGGTATCATTTTTACTATTTTTATTATATAGTATTTTATTAGCTTAATTGTTTTGTTGTTATAAAGCGCATTTGTGTTGGTATAATTTAAATTTTCTTCATGCCTGAGTTTTTAAATGTCATAGCCCCTAAATTCTGCTAAAAATGCAGAGTTGCAGTGATTATATATGTTAGCGGGAACGTAAAGGAATGTTAACCAAAACATCAAGCCTCGCTGTGATTTTGTACGAAATTTCACCTGATATATTACAAAATAATAGCGCAAAACCTGTTATTCCATATGATCGTAACTGGACAGCATTGACCTTATATGACAAATATAAATAAACAAGTATTATTGTAAAATACACATAAGATTTATACTTGTTGAGTGTATAATGAAAAGATGGGGCAACATTAATGGTTAAGACAATTTCAAGCTGATGTTTAAAACAAAGTTTAGTACAACATAATTACAATATACAATACGGATAATTAAAAGAATAAATAATACTCATACAAATTATAAAATATATTTAATAATTGTCATACCTGTTTAAAATAGTCCAGTATTCGATGAAGTAGGGATAAATCGCACAATTATTTCCAGGTTCACGAAACGATTGCCTGTCGACAGTTGGCGATTGACTGGCAGTAGCTAAAGTTGTCCAATATTGAAAAAGCTGGAAGGCTTCCTACGGACAGAGCTATTGGTTCTCGGTCCATTGCCACAGCGCGGTAATATTGAATTAAAAGTGCATGGCGAATACAAAATGACTTCAATCTGTCTACAGAGACACTTGCTGGTACTTGATGATGTATCTGGCTTTATGTTTTATGGATTTTGCGTGAGACTGAAAAGAAGAAAACATGAGCTGAGCAGTAGCTCCTTGTTAAGTTGAAATACGTAAATACATTGTTGCGAACAGTTTAATCCGTGTAACCATATTAACACTGTACAGATAAGTGTTATATCATGTGTTATCACTGAGCAAAGTCTTAATATTTAAATATTGTATATGAAATCGTATGTCTCTTTATACCAACTTAAACTAGCATGAGAACGTACATTTTGGATAATATTTTTTAGAAATAGTGACGTCAAGCACGACAACAGTGCGCGTGTATATTATTGTATTTAATTTACAACGGAATCCACTCATTGTGTGAGGTCGACATGCTAATTGCAAATAACGTATTCAGTAAATTTATTTCACCAAGAAAATATGTTGTAGCATAAAGAACCAAATTAACATATAACTTGGAAATACACAGAAATTCCATTGAGTATTAAAGCTGACAAGAATTAATGGCATCCAATTTATAGTGTGTCTATCATCCGAAATCTCATTTAGAGTTTCAAATCTAATTTGCTCTTGTATTTTATTGTCACAAACCCAGGAAAATGCAATAAGGCAACCCGACCATATAGTTGAGAAAAAGGAATATAACTTACAACATATAAACAATTCAGTATGTTCTTATCCTTTTCTAGATAGCAATACCATTTTGTGTACTATTCGGATTGTACTGTTGGTGTTTGAAACTCAAATATATTAATAAAACATCTAGATGGTCATGACGAACCAAAGAGTTTGATAAATTACTTCATAATTAGTGGAATAGGGTATTTGCAAAATGAACATAAAGACGTTTTTGATTTACACAGACTTTGGCGGTACACCTTTTCATGCAAATATAACTCTTATGTTCATCCACATTCTGCACAAGTTTAGTCGAGCTTAGATGTTAAATAAAGCTTGCATGTTGCTTAAAGCCAATAGTTATTTTTTATTCTCGTCTGGAAGGCGAATTTTGCTTGTGTTTCTATTCCAATCTAGTCCATTATCAAAAGGGTTAAACATTTAATGATCATTCACAAACTCGCACGTTTGGTTACAAATGCAAAAAATTGTGGTTTTTATTGCGTCTGTTATTAGACTGTTTGCGGCAAAAGATGAACGGCAAAGGTCACATTTCAGAAATCGAAATACATTTACAAAATATCACTTATGTATAAGGAGTTTTCCAAAGATACACTTTCACTTTTTAAACAAATTCGTTTCAAACGGATTCGCAAAAAAAGAGCTCTGCTTGTCATTAAAATTAAGTTATATGCATGTATTATTATGTCACTATTTTGAAGATCGTCTCCTTGTAACCCATTCACTCTCCGCAACACATTTATTCTTCCCATGCACAAGTGTTACTTCTTTCTCTTGAGATCGGCCCCACATCGATTGGACGCGAAAAGGTGACAAATATCATTACCGGGAAATTCGCCTGTCACAGTGGAGAAAACTAATTCGCTTTTAATTCCCAATAAACGACCGGAGTTAAACCTTTCTTCAAACGTGTTTTTTTCACATCGAATATATCTTCTTAATACATAGACAAAAGAAGCGCACTTGCGATGTATGTAGTTCTTTTTGTTGTAGAAATGTATGATTCGCAGATATTGTTCATCATTGTTTTATAATGTATTGCATATTTAGACAATAACTCACGGTAGAGCTAGGCCGGACGTCTATAATCGGCCCGCTGCCGACATAACGGTTAGGGCCGAGTATAGATGTCCGGCCCAGCTCTGCCGTGTGTAATCGTTTATATTACATATCATCCTATTTTGCGCCTTCATTAAAACATATTACCGAACCAGCTTTCTGTACTTTCATTTTATATTCAATTGATTACGCAATTCATGACGTATCTCATGTGAGGTTATTTATGTGACAAAACAAACCAGTTTAAGTTACACTCTCGGGATTTTAGGGACAACAATTCGGACGTGGTTTTTTATTTTTACAGTAAAATATATTTTAAAGCATAGAATGAATCCAAAACTTCTTTCGGATTGCGTGTTTATCATGCATAATTGGAAATTTCGATAGGAATAAAATAAATCACTCCGACCAGTCATTCAATTTTGCAGATCGTTGGTAAGATGGTTGGCTTTCTATACAATTTTTTCAAACAAATACTGTGGTTTAAACCACATTAAGAATGGATGGAAAAACGGAAAATGGAAAAGTGCATATCGTTGAAATTGTATTGTTATGATCATTGGATAAAAGTTGTGAATGAGGTAAGCTTGTCGTTTATTAAATTTTGTCTTTTGATGACTCAAATCTCAAATAGTGTCATTAATTTAATCTACAGTACGGTTTCAGTTGCATTTGATAGTTAAATTATTTCAAGTGTGTGCTCAGGGCCGTCGATCTCCGTTTTTTTTTGGGGCCGATTATCGGCCCCAACCGCCATCAAAAAAGTATGCCTTTTTCCCTTTTTTGGAAAAAAATTCCCTGTATTTTTTTTTTAAAGAAGTGTCTCATGATTATTTATCTCAATTTTATTTCAAGTACATCTATTCAAATATACATAAATATGAAAACAAGCAATGAATATAGTTCAATCAGTAAAAATGTAGCAACAATAGAGTAAGTTAATAAATCCCCCATAAAAGGGAAACGGAGCGAAAATTCCCCCTCGTGAGCCCAAGATGAGGGCCCCTGGCCCCTTCCCCTGATTGACAGAGACGGCCCTTGTGCTAGATCTACGTTGTATCATTATTATATTCAATTCTTTCGTAGATTTTTGGCTTAATTTTATTTATCACCGTTGGCTAAGACTGAATGTGGACGCCATTTTGTTCAGTATAAGCCGCGCGATCCGATTGTTTTTTCAGATATTAAATCGGCCCGGCATAGCGGGCCAATATAATTCATATTGGCCAGATACGAATAACGCCCCGCTCGCGACGTCATTGTGTTACTACTTATAGTAACGATATGTAACATTAATATCGACTATATCTCATGGCAATACAAGTGCATTTCATTAAGACATCCGTTCTTTCATGTAACAGGGTAAACCAAAGTACTGAAAGTACTGGTGGGGCGATTTTGCTAAAATTTTGTGGTCGTAAAAACACTATACACCGTAGCCAACCAATCACTTTTGTTGAATAAAACAGATGGAATTAAGGAAGGGTGACAGGCTGTCAACATAATATATGATTTAGCTATTGGGGTTAAAAGTAAAAACAAGTCAGTGTCGTACGTGCCAATTCATAACTGCAAAATGTGACAGAACGGATTGTCCATTAAAGAAATCCCTTTAAATCTCATGAAAATGAATACGATGAAGTTCACATTCCAATAAAATTAGGCAAGACCAATATTGTTTGGGAAACCCCTGAAATGCAAATACTAACTTAGACAACAGATGAAGTATATAAAGCATTTTTATAGTTTAGTACTTGCAAACCAACATATAAAACACTGGGATTGTACATATAATTTGATGAGTGTAATGACATCTGCTTGGAATATCAAGCAGGCATAAAAATAGTTAAAAATACACAGGTTTGTATGAGATATTAAGCTATCAACTATGCCCATCTCTGAAGTTCTAAAAATTTGGCCTTTAAAACAGAATTACAGTTAGTCACAGCTAGATAGTTCACTTTAATATACAGGGGTTTTCCTGGTCACTTTGGGAAAAGGATTCTGGTCAGGTAGGGAATTTTTTATCGGCAAAGAGGACCGACAAAGTTGACCGAATTTTGATTTGTTATCAACAAATCAATATCAAACCTTTATTTTGAATAAACAGCATTTGTTTTAACTTGAATTAACAGTCTGTTTACACAAAAGCATTAGTATGTTTAACACATTATTTGTTTATTATAATTAATGAAAATAACTATTAACTCATCTGTTTATTTATCCATTTACGTTAAAATACTGCAGTACAGTTTAATAGCTATGTTAAGTTTTGCGAAATCATCACATTATTATATCTAAGTTAATTTGAATGACATATAGCAATGTGAAGTCCACAACGCTAAACCGAATGTTACTACATGCATGGCGTATAATTAGCTGCTGTGAAAGTGACAACCACAACATGTATTTCGTGTGTTAGGAAAAAGTTAAAAAAAACTGACATGAAAAGCACGGGCGAATTGTCATATAAAAACTTTGTAGCGCAAAGATTATTGAGTTTATTTGTGTACAAGCTATTTCCGCGGGAATTAGATTTATGCTGCGTAAACCATGTAATTGTACAAACGAACATTTGTAATGCAACGACAAAACGTTATGCTATTTATGAACTGTAAACAGTTTCCTGTTCTATATAGGACACGGCCCATATTGCTTGTGCATATTTCGGTGCAATCTAAACATTTGTTCATATTATCAGATAGGTGTTGCTTGATTGCTAAGAACAGTAAACTTAGTGTCAGAGCCTCCGTTTTATTCGAGTGGCAATAAATGGCATTAGCGTCTGGAGTACAGTACAATCATCACCAAGCATCTAGACTGAATCCCTTGGAAACCTATTAGTTTAGTGATATGATGGCTTAGATTCAGGAATATCGTTCAACACTTTAACGTGTTGTCTGTGTTTAGAGTTTGCAATTGAAATTCATAATACTGCGGAACAAATACTCGTATTCTTTTGTGTTTTTGTATCTGATACGTTTAGGGTGCAACTTCGTTTCCGATGTTCAAATCTAACAAGTTAAAGCATTGATTGATTAACAAAAATGTCAAATCTATATTAAAATGTCACATTTAGATAAACTTGTGTGTTCATCATAAATCCACAAATCTATATGACTAGAGATTGCTGTCAATAATTTTTATGTACCACCATTTTAAAACATACAAATAAAAGAATCTGTGTCATCTAAATGTTCCATTACCAATTGTGTATCTAATGTAAATAATATATCAGCCATAATATATTACAAAATTCAAATAAAGCAATAATGTATTGTGAGAGAATTTTGTTTGCTTTGATGCGTGTTGATACTTCTTAAAAAGCACTTACGTTTAATTCGTAGTATTGCAACCATTATTAATGTACGGTTTATTATAAGAACAATTCGATTAAAGAGTTAAAGGCATTAGCACCATTTATATTTTCAAATTCTGAAATTCCTTTGGTCTAAGCCTATTCATTATTCTTAAGTCTTAAAATGTGTAAGCTCTTAATTCAATTATGTATTTGTTGTCATATAAACAGATACTTTCATATGTGGCGGACCACTCTTGACACAAGTAATGCATACGGTAGCCATTGTAAAAATAAAAAGTCTGCACAAAGTGCTCAAGTAGCTATTTCACAAATTGCCATTTAGAAATATTATTCCGTCTGTGAGATTTATGTGTAATTAAGAACACATCACGTAACAAAAATATTTGTTGTTTGTGGTATCACACTTTAGAAATATTAAACGTCTTCGATAGCAATTTTCAAAGAATCTTACATAGAGAATATATTATGTTTAAGTGTCTTGTCCCACATAAAAGTAGTATTTTACTTTTAGAAGACGACCCCTTCGTGTATGACTGAGACTTAGTGTGTCGAATAGCATTCATATTTAATTGCAACCTTGTTGTTTTTCCAGCCAATAGCCGCATGATTTTATTAGAGAACATTATCCATGTCACTCCTACGCAACTTGTCGTATATAATTAGAATCATCAGAGTGATGTGTTTATCTCTGTCAACAAACGAGAAAGCTGTTTATGTTTTCGTTAATTATTTTGCTTGGCCTATTTAAAATTGCGTGCAACATACATCTATGCAACCCCACTAACGGTTCGACAGCGACAGCTTACTTTATCTCGATGGATGGACCATTTGAACATTGGCATTAATCAGACATTGTCGCTAGATGGGCAATCATGTGTCAGGAATTACGTGTTTAATACCTCATTCATTTTGTCTCAACGCAAATCAATGGCAATGAACGTTTTAAATCGATTTAATGACCAATGCACAATCCAACTAAAACGGTCAATAAACACAATATTTTTTCTTTTTATTGCGTAAGGTCGTTTCACTTCAACTTGCCATAAATAAAGGGCCACAAAGGTGTGTATGATAGAAATGCAATACTGCTGAAGCTTCAGGAGTTTCACTTCTTTATATTGGTAGTTTTGAAAACATTCAATATGGAAATTTTAATAACAAAACAGTTTTAAGGCTGGGCGATTTGTTTGCAAATATTTCAGTACACCTTTCCTCGAGTCAAACAATTGTTTGGTGTCTTGCCATAAATAAAGGGCCACAAAGGTGTGTATGATAGAATTGCAATACTGCTGCAGCTTCTGGAGTTTCACTGCTTTATATTGCTCTGAAAGCTTTTAAATGAAGATTGCTTACACATGGTAAATGCATTGTGTTATGGAGTGTAGTACCGCCGTTTCGTTGAACCATTTTAGACTGTGTTTAACAAGTGACTTAATTATTTAAACATCAAACAAGGACATTGCATATTGCGTCAACAGGCAATGATTCCTCCTTATAAAGCATGAATGTGTCAATAAACTCAAAATGCATTCAGAGATGGTCCAATTATATCCATGTGGGCTTTTGATTGAATGGTTCTTTTAGGGACAAGTATACATTAACAATAGTTTAATGTCATCGTGTTCGTTTTTATCAGAGTAGAAATCGATGACATAAAAGTACTTAAGGCAAGCTCCTAGAACCTTATACATTTATTATTTGTGGTATTATAATTTGACGTAAACAGAAGATAGGTGATAGTGATTAAGAAGGAGAACCTAAGCTGGAAATGTATGTGTCAACAATGTGTCAATACTTCATATCAGCGTTGGATTTTAGTGGTAAAATTTCAAAGGACGGCCGCTTCGTTGACAACGGAGACCGGGAAGTTGCGTGATGAAGGACATGAATATTTGATTGCAAGAATGATGGTTTCCAGACAGAAACGGCTTGATTGTATTAAGGAACATTATCTTCACAATTGTACGCAATATTTCGATTATTATTTAACAGCGCCTTAAGTCTTCAGATGTCTTGTTGTTGTGCTCTATTCAAGTAAATGAGAAAGCGATACGGTTTCATGTATTGTCTTTGAGATGCTTGGTCTTAAAGCGCCTAGGATTTCGTTTATCCTAAATTTCCAGGTTTAGTGCATGCGTTTTCACTTAAAGTTCTAAAATGTCAGTTTTTTGCGATTCCTCTTCCGATTCTGATGCACGGTTAACCGGCATTCTGTGAACATGAATCCATGAATAAGAGATAATGGTCGGTATGGAAACAATATAACTTCAAAAGAAATACGAGTATAAACACATTACCGCTATATATGGACGCTAATCAATTACAATGAGAGCTTTCACTCGACTCCTCAAGACCGAACATCTGCCAGGCGGCCGTATGATTTGTGTGAATATTAAATACATCATTACGACTACCATTACGTATGTTTTACAATGCTGTAATGGAAATAAAAATATAAATGGGACGTAGACAAGCGATGTTGAAAAAATAATAGATACTAGTACATCGTTTATAGATATATAATAGGCTTATCAACTGACCTGATAACAGCCATTAGAAATGTTCGTCTATGATCTCCAAAAACCATTTGAATCATTTTGGCGAGTTTTGTATTATTGGAACTGCGGTTTTATGACCCATCTTCTGCAAACATACTTGATATGATATCCAAAACGGTTGTGAGAAAACCCAAGACAAAACTCCAATTCAAACAAGAACCGCGTGAAAACAGTCCTTAATTCACACTTACAATACTTAACAAGTATCACTTCATTTCTTCCTGAACAATTACCACATATATACAACACGTTTATTAAAACGCCTTTCTGTATATATTCATGCTTAAATTGATGCACTTTCCGCTATGTGGTTTCACTTAAAAGTGATTACAATCTTCTGGACAAAAACACCGCACAAAACTCGTATAAAACTCGTTCTGGGAAGACATGGATGTAATTATCTCCTAACTATTGGTACGAATGAAATAACTAATTCCATTGATATACGATCTCTAATTTGTCATGAAGAATGGCTCAGCCAGTGAGGGGTATTAACACATGTACGAATACAAAAAGATCCAATGCAATATTATTTTCTTTGACAAAGTATGCATTATTGTTGTTTTCTTGATTTTTTTAAGAGTTTGTTTGATAACACTTGCCTGAATATGATAATACAACACCGAAAAGACAATGTTCTAAAGTGGTATACTCCTTTCATGTTTATTTTACTTTATGAAAGTTGCAAATGATCTTAGTTTCCTTTGTTTTGTATTTATTTTAAACGCATATTATTGTCGTATGTGTATGTTGATACTAGGCCTGTTATTGTTTCCTTGCCATAAATAAAGGACCACGAATGTGTGTATGATAGAAATGCAATACTGCTGAAGCTTCTGGAGTTTCACTTCTTTATATTGTGATGTAAAAGATTTTATTGTTATCGAACATGAATATTTAATACCTCTTTTTACATGAGTATCGGACTTTTTTGTATTTAAAAAAAATAAAAATTAATACACGAATGATTTTTTGTTAATGCATAGATTGGTACCATCATATATAAATTAAAGCAAATATATGTATAATCAATACTTTGATAAAATTTAATTCGAACTACATGTATATAAAACTAATAAAACTTGTATGGATTTTTTAAATAAAACTCTAACGAAACAACGACATAAAAGAAAGTTTAATTAAAATATTTGATATTAAATCGAATACATAAAAGTTGGACAACAGCTCATTAATACTCGTTATAAGTATACCAGGATGTCACTTTAATGGATATTTCGTGGTAAACATATCAAAAAGCTAATATAAAACATGGGCTTATTATCGATTATTTCTTGGTGCATCTTTGATATGCAATTGCTTCGAACTCGTTACGAAAAGCAATAAGAAGAAGCAAATGATGGCTTTTGACGCGTATTTTGACGACAATAAAATACATATTTATTAAACATTCCAGAAGTCGCAACAATTTATTCAACTAAGCTTATCTTTACATTGTACATATTCATAAACTGAATAGTGAGAACAAAGCACAAGGTTGCATAAATGCTAACCATTATCCTTCATAGCACTGAACATTTGCTTATCCTGATGGTTACTGTACGTTCTGATGAGAATATCTATATAATACAAATTGAAAAAAGTTTGCAATAATACCAGACATAACTGTAAATGCTGCAATTAATAATCCACAGGAAATGGAACACACAGCGGTTTTAAAGCGGGACTGTACGATTTTTACATGTGTTAAATTTTAATATATTGATTAAATTATGTTACGATGACACAAAATAGGCAATAAAAATTATACTTTGAAGACGAATTTCATAAAATGCAGCGAAGACAAGTTAGCGCTGGTTAAAGCCGATGCCGACACTTTTACTCGTATTTGTAGGGAAACAAAATTGTGTCTTTGTGTCGTATGAACGAATCTGCACTAAAACTAAATTTAGATTCACATTGTACATGTATTATATATATGCTGGCGAATTCGGCTGGAAGCCAATTTCAATTTTAGATTGAAATATCTGGCTTATTTCGCATTTTTCGACACATGTTCTTCTTAACTTTTATTTTAATTTATATTGAAATATATGTATACTAATTTTTAATACTTTTTATAAAAATTCATAAATATTTGACAAAATCGTACAGTCCCGCTTTAAACTGGCTATTCAATTTTAGACTATAACATGCATACAGTGTAACCATATTCATGTACGATGTACACATAGTAACAATGAAATTACCAAACAAATGCTTTACTCCAATTGGTTACATAGAAACTGTGTCTGTATTGCTTTCCTTAATCTCCGTGTAATCCATAAAAGCTCCAGATATTTAGATAAATGTCGTTTGAGTGACAAGAACCGTTTCAGAGTAAACGCTAAGTGCCATCGCTTTCGTTTAATCATACTGGAAATCAATTGCACTTAGTGTTTGAGTCGAATCCATAGCACACTACACTACAGCACTTCAAACTGATTTGTTGATTGTAGTATGACGGTTTTAATCAAACATAACACATACGGCTGCGAACAAACAACAACTTCGAATGGGAATAGGTGGAAACATTAGAACGTGTTGTCTGTTAATTGTGTTTCAACATACTGATACAACTAACGTTAACAGTATTATAACGTTATGTAGTTGTGTGGAAAAAAACACATCTAACAACGCAAACATCTGATACTATTTTCTTGTAAATGGTTGGGCAGGTCGTTGAGAGTGGAATGTTTAGTAAACATGGTAAATCAATTATTTAATGTGAAGCTTTATTTGTAAATGTTTTATTAGTGTCTATTTGGATTTTTGCTATGACGCTATGAAAATATGGCAATACTTCGTGTATTAAGTTTGATTTTTTTTCCGATTTGACACTGTTGAGCTTAAGACGGTAAATATACGTGCAAATTAGCGACAACCCAATACAAAATATCTTTCAGACAAATTTCTCAGTTCGCTTGGACATTGGTAATGATTTGTTGCAAACCATAGGGCTTTCAGAGATATTGCCAGACAAGAAACATACAATTAAAGCTGATGGAATATACATCTTAGTGGCAGAGGAACTCATTATTTTGTATCACTTTGTTGGTCATTGTCAAATTACCACCATATAAGGCTGGCACCGAATTATTTTTGATAGACAACATACCCGTACACAATCAGACAATGCTGAGGGTGTGCGGTTCCATTCTGAAATGTACAATACTAGAACAACGCAAGCGCTTTTAACTTTCAAGAATTCAGAACCAAATGGCGAATACACTTGTGTTTTGTTTATTGGAAACACGATGCTTGCATATAATTCAAAATATACTGTTTATAGCTGTGGGTCTTGAAGATAAAGTTGTGAATATCAAGTAATAACCTCTACAATCACCCTTTGATATCAACAATTTAAATGATTCACGTAAGCCCATTTTAGCGCATAAACAAATACTCTCAATCATCTATACTAATAATTTAATACGTGTTTCAAAAATACGTTCTTAAGAACATGTTTTCTAAAAACAAATGGTATTATGGGCAGTAATTACAACTATGTATTGTGGCATGTTTTGTTTGGCTTCAAAGAATGTCTATAGTTTGTTTAAATAATAGTCACCAACGTAATAGCTGATGTTCTACGGCAATTACTTGTACAGTTATTTTACGAAAAAGCTAATGGTGTCTGAATATGTATGACTTTGTGTTCAAACTATGTAGTATTATACCTCTATGCATAATTCAAAATTATCTTAATGGAAAATAGATTATGTCTTATAATTTTTACACTACATTACATATCGAACGTCAGTGATTTCAGAAAGTAGTATTTTTATACTTGATTAAATATAAAGGAAAATTAAAAACCTGATGGTTATCAAATATTGAAGGCGCGTAATGTGTCCAGTATGGCAATCAATTCTGCAGCTGAAAAACGATTGTCATCAAGTCTTTCTCATACATTTCGAAGCTCGCTAGACAACGGGTTTGGAAACACCGTCGGGCAGAGCAACACTTTGAAGAATAGTTTGTGCATGAACTTCATGTTTTGTTTCGCATTAAAACCTACTCACAACCCTTTGTTGCATGAAATTTCAAACTCACAACACTTTTAAGAACTTTCAAAACTTACATTAATATGTTCTACTTCGTTGACATAAACTGAACAAGATGGCTCCAGGTTGTCCACATCATCTAGATCTATCATTTTCAGTGTACCATTAATCATTAAGAAATGCTCCTCTTTGAAGTCTCGTATTCGCAATGATCCAAGTGGTGAAAATTCCAGAAAATATATAAATTTGGCCAAATGCAAGCTATGGTGATTTTTTTCCCGCCAAGTTAAGGTTTTCATGTTGAAAACAGAGATCCGTGTTCCTAGTTCATATACCCTTATCACCCCTCGTTCGCCGAGATCCATTGTATCATTTTCCTCGTTTCGAACGCAGTAGCCAATAAGCTTGATAAATCCTGGATGACTGAGTTGCTCCAACATAAGAATCTCTTTCATAAGTTTCATATTAGAGAACATGAAGCACTTAGCGCGTTGATTAAGGAACTCTGAATCTGATTGGTTAAGTTTTTCGATGCACTTACGTACTTCTCTTTCAAATTGGTGCCGTGTGACCATTTTAACAGCTACAGGCATCCCTCTAAAATCACCCAATAGAGTTTGTTTGGAAACGCCATGGCCTATTTTTCTCTTGAGATCGATTTCGTGGATATTTTTACAGTTAATGAGGTACTCAGTTGTATTCGTAGGTGTATACACTTTAATTGAAAACGGGTCACTGACAACACGACCTTCACTGAAAAATACTGTGTCGATATCTTCTTCTGATTTGATGTTATGCTCACGAAGCAATTTCAGTAAAATTAAATCACGTGATTGAAGATTGCTCCTTTGTTGCATTAGTAGTATTATTATTTTGTCTGTTTTAACAGTATTAACTTCAGCTCACTTTTTTCAAATTGAATTTATTTATAAAATCATTTTAAACATATAAAAAGCTTTAGATGAAAATGTAATGTGAAATTAAAAGATAAATACAATTTTGAACGTTTAAATCAACTCTTATATATAAATTCGAAATATTCGAATAAGCGACTTAACCCAGCTGTGATATGATTAAATTATTCCTATTTAACCGATATAAAGATGCCTAATATATTTTTATTATATTATATTTTGTGATATTTTTATTATCTATAATAATAACTGTCCACTTAAGAAAAAAGGTACAGAATAATTTAATTACTGTTGCATTTATTAAGCTTTTTGACATTATGTGGTCACTATGTATTTACCTCATCCATGTGACATTAATTCTCATGAAAACATGTGCATTTCTTAAGTTTATTAATTGACTTTTCTTCGAAATGATGCATGTTCTGTATCTACTTCAAACGCATGCTGTTATTGTATATACAAATATAATCTCTTTAAAATGGCCTAAATGGGGCAAAGTCTTACACAATCTGAGTTTGGCAAAAGTTATAATTGCACATAATCATGGATATAAGTCGCTNTCACCGCAATATATATATATATATATATATATATATATAACAATAATAAAAAAAAACGAAAAAATAAATAAATAATAATAACAATAATAATAATACCTTGACAATCGTCCAGTATTCCATGAAGTATGGATAACACGCACAATTATTTCAGGTGCACGAAACGACTGCACGTTGACAGTCAGCGACTGACTGTGAACTGCTGAAGTTGTCCAATACTGAAATAGCTCGAAGGCTTCCTAAGGACTGAGCTACTTGTTCTCAGACATTGCTGCAGCGCGCTTATATTGAATTAAAAGAGGATGCACACGGCGAAAACAAATGACTCTAATCTGTCTACAGAGACACTTGCTGGAACTTGATGATGTGTCTGGCTTTACATTTATAGATTTTGCGTGAGACTGGAACAGTTCAATCTGTGTAACCGTCCAGAGAAGTGATAGATCATGTTAATATCTTATATCTATGTTTGAACTGAGCAATTTCTTGATATTAAAATATTTCATATGCTATATAATTCCCTTTATGCCAAATTAAGCAAGCCATGCACGAGAACGTAGAATTCAGATTATTTGTTTGTGAAATAATGACGTCAATACACCAAGAAAATATGTTGTAGCATAACGAAACAGATTAACATATAACTCTACCAAAATTCAATTGAGTATTGAAACTGTTTAGAATTAATGGCATCGAATTTAAAATGTGTCTATCATCCAAAATCTTATTTAGAGTTCCAAATCTAATTTTCTCCTGTATTGAATTTTCACAAACCCAGGAAAATGCAATAAGGCAATCCGACGACCGTATAGTTGAGGAAAAGGAATATAACTTACAACATATCAATAATTCGGTTTGTTCTTATCCTTTTCTAGATTGCAATACCATTGTGTGTACTATTCTTATTGTACTGTTGGTGTTTGAAACACATATATATTAATAAAAAATCAAGATGATCATGACGAACTAAAGGGTTTGATCAATAACTTCATAGTTAGTCGAAAAGAGTATTTGCAAAATGAAGAATCAAGACGTTTTTGATTTACACATATTTTGGTGGTACACTTATTCATGCAAACAGCATTGAATAACTCTTCTGTTCATCCCCATGTTGGTCAAGTTTATATAAGAAATAAAGTTTATGTTGCTTAAAGCAAATATTTATTTTTTTGATTCCCGTCTTAAAGACAAATTTCGCCGGTGTTTCTATTTAGATCTAGTCCATTATCAAAAGGGTCAAAGATTTAATGGTCATTTACAAACTTGCAGGTTTTTATTGCGTCTGTTGTTATACTGATGGCGGCAAAATACAAGACAAGCATATTCTACAATGGTAATCGTGTAAATATTGATCTAAATACTCAATTAATTCGCATAAGTTCAGCCGAATCGATATATAATATATGTTAACAAATTGACAAGCTTTGTTCTTAAGTTATAAATGCGAAACAGAACACAAGCGGTTCCCCGGAGTACAGAAAAGGATGAAGAATAAGCTGGTGTGAAGTCTAGAACTTGTTTGGAAATATACTGTCTGAAATTATATTCAAATTGGAAAAAAAGCTTTCAAATTTCATAAGCTGCCTGACTTGCCCTTTAACAACAAATGTATCATCGGCCGTAGTGTACGGGTTGAACAATAAATAATCAGTCTTCGATCACAAAAGCTCAACATAAGGACGTTGTACTCAGATGAGCTTCGTATGCATTATTATAATTAAGAATTTCAAACTCAGAAGAACATTCAAAACAAAACAAAAATAATAAAGAATATATATGTTATTCCTGAAAACCTACACCTAATCAAAATAGTTATAAACAGAAAACAGAAAAACTTACATAATCATGATTATTTCAAACCGTAATCAGACTTAACAAAGAGCAGATGCAGACGTTTAGGGAGCGTTTTCTCTTGTCGTAAGTACAAACATGACTAGATGTATATCATCATAATGCACCTTTGCCGTAAGTATAAACTATGACTAGATGTATATCATCGTAATGCACCTTTTCCGTGAGTACAACTATGAATAGATGTATATCATCATAATGCACCTTTGCCGTAAGTTCAAACATGACTAGACGTATATCATTATAATGCACCTTAGCCGTAAGTACAACTATGACTATATGTATATCATCGTAATGCACTTTTGCCGTAAGTACAAACATGACTAGATGTATATCATCATAATGTACCTTTGCCGTGAGTACAAACATGACTAGATGTATATCATCGTAATGCACTTTTGCCGTAAGTACAAACATGACTAGTTGTATATCATCATAATGCACCTTTGCCGTAAGTTCAAACAAGACTAAATGTATATCATCATAATGCACCTTTGCCGTAAGTTCAAACATGACTAAATGTATATCATCGTAATGCACCTTTGCCGTAAGTTCAAACAAGACTAGATGTATATTATAATAATGCACCTTTGCCGTAAGTTCAAACATGACTAAATGTATATCATCATAATGCACCTTTGCCGTGAGTACAACTATGACTAGATGTATATCATCATAATGCACCTTTGCCGTAAGTTCAACTATGACTAGATGCATATCATCGTAATGCACCTTTGCCGTAAGTTCAAACATGACTAGATGTATTTCATCATAATGCACCTTTGCCGTAAGTTCAAACAAGACTAGATGTATATCATAATCATAATGTACTTTACTAAGCAGAATATGTCATCTCATTATCAGTATTATTGTTAACTTGAAGTCAACAAAGATGACTTTAAATAATAAGGACAACATTGTACACTTGGCTTGAAACGAACTGACAACATTTGAAGACCAGAACCTAAGCAGAAATATGGTTTTATGTTATGGACACATTTTGATCACAATCTAAATGCATTTATTCTTTGAGATCTATTAAAATATATTTAACGTAAAGCTATGACCAATAGATTGCATGCTTCCTAAAACTAAATGTAGATATAATTTTAGACGAATACTAGCTGATAAATTAGCATCGTCATGCAAACATTGGTATTTTGCCATATGCTGCAAGTGTAGCTCCAGTCTACCCTCAGGAAGTCTGGTATAAAGTCAAACAATGTTGCGTGGTCTCATTACGGTTGCGCCTGACCAGACTGCATGGATGCAGAGGCTGGTCTGGAGCTACGCTTGCTGCATATGACATAAGACCCATGTTCAAATGACTCACCTGAAATGTTGATAACTCAATTTCTTTTACCCACAATGGTTTCTAAAGGTCCTTGTAATGATAAAACATTTGACAGTTCAGAATAGTAATAGATGCGTTTAGCAGACAAATTACATTAACATTTATTAAAAAGCTTAAAAACGTTCCACAATTAATTGTGTACATCATTTATTTTTACATTATCATATATATTCCTACATTAATCAAATGATATACTTAAATGAAATCCAAAATTGATAATAAATATATTAGGAAAAATATAAGATCTTTATATAAATCAGAAAGGATCATAATAGATTAATCTAGACTCACATACAGTATACACATGCATTATTTTTAGTCATAATGTAGTATATTGACTTGATGTCTGAACTTTCAGGGAAAAAAATCACATAATTGCTCTTTAAACTTATCATGACAGCAGAACATTGCACCAACAATGCCGTAACATAAAAAAGGTGCTTACAAATAACAAAGCACTTATCAGTTATTTTACATACTGCTTCTTTAAGCATTGATCTTATACATATCGTTATGGATTAAAACTAAAACGCATAAGGTCGTTAGTTTGGTTAACATCATTAAACAAAGTAATTCTTATTGGTTCCTTGCAATAAATAAAGGGCCACTAAGGTGTGTATGATAGAAATGCAATACTGCTGCAGCTTCTGGAGTTTCACTTCTTTATATTATAGATATCATTACAACAAACATACCTTCATTTTATCCAAATAATCATATACACATCATTTTGTAAAAAAGTTGTAACCAAAATCATTATACATAATAGTTTTGAAATACTTTGACATTCATCATTTCTGATGTCGTGTGGGTACCTGTTTTGGTGACACACCAGTTTCAATGATGACCTTGTTAAATTGTTTGGGTACTCTTTAATGTCATTTCTTTGTCCACAAAATGAAATAGTTTATGAGTGCTGCATATATTAATAACCCAGGGGCATAAATTGCTTTTTAGAACATTTTCAGCAGACACTCAAAATATCATAAAAGCCATCAGATAGTAATATTCAATCATTTATTTTTTAAATCACTGACATGATCATTGTCCTAAATTATAAGGATTTATTAAACATAAGGATTAATGTTTTGAGAAAAATGTATTTTCAAATAGTGCCTTTGCTATTAGATGATTTAGGCTACATACAGTTTACATTTGTAAAAAATCATTGATATGAAGTATACAATATAACATAAGTGTGCAAATGAATTGTTAGTTAAATAGCATGCAAGTTGTATGTTATATGTGTTTATAAAATAAACCAAGTCATACATAAGTTGATATTTAAAACAAATGACATTTGAAAGCACAAGAATATGGTTATCTACAGAAAATTGTATGCATACTAACATGGAACTGAAAAACGTGCAAACAGTAAATCAAATGTAAGTTGTTATTCTAAATAATTATTCATTTAACATGTTTTAAACAAAATTGTATTATGCACACTGTATATTCCTCAACGGTAACTGAATGGTTCCATTCACAATTTATCACAAAAGACGTATATGTAAAAAACGCTAGCAAACACAACATTTACAGTTTATAGTAATAAAAAAATATTTGTTGAAAAAAGAACAATCATTATAATCAACGTGAACAACGATCAGAACAAAAAAATATATAATGGCTTAGTTATTATTTTTGCAAAAACCCTTAGGGTCACTGACACCGGTACCTCAATAATAAATATCACTACACAAAAACTCTTTACTCAAAAATCATTTAATAAAAAACAGTGTTTAGACATTAACTACACAAAAAAACGCATGTAATTATAATACCATCAACAAGTTCTGATATACTAGTACATTGAAACGTTTATTTGTTTATTTCAAACAAATTATTCTTATTAATAAACATTCTGTAAAATTCTTGGAACTAAATATGTACTGTTTTAACACAATGCTAATACGCTTGAAAACAAAGCCCTTTTTGAAACAGCATTCTGTTCCAGCTCTTAAAACAATATTGATATCTTTTCAGTTGTTGTTGACACTGACATTTACTTTCAGAACCGTAACTATTATAACCATATTGACATCAATTAGTTCATCTTAAAACATTATTTAGAACCAAAACAATTATCATATACCTCTTTACAATAACACTCCAATGAACTTACTATTTACACATTAACATATGCAATTACTTCATAATTAATGTTTGTATCAAAAGTTTCCGATCACAATTCACCCGAAGTACAATGTATGATCATCAAGGAAAATGCACTTATATTTAGTTTGGATGAATGGTTGAACAAAGCAGGATACTGACTGCAAAAAGCATATTTTAGGCCAAAATAAAACAATATAAATACATTCAAATCAAATCCAGCAACAAGTTATGACTAAACAAACTTGAATGACAAGCAACAGTATAACAATACTGGACAGTAACACATATAAGCAATGCATGTCTGAAACTCTTGAAAAACAGTGACATATTAAAAAGGACATACCATTAAAACTTAAAGGCTTTTCAAATGGAACACTTTTATAATTTTGCACGTTTTGGTTTGAAAACATTTTCTACAAAGTTTCAATGACAGCCCTTGACGCTTTGTAAAATGTTCAGCACCCTTCACACAATATTCACTTTGTACATCAAAACATGTGCTTTCAATTATACATAACACAATTCAGAACATTTCATAAAATAGCAGATTATATCCACTACACTTTACACAGAACTGTAACAAACTTGCATATTAAACACAGTCCAAGCAAAACACTTTTTAATAATAACACATTTCACATGCACAATCACACTTCACACATAACGCAGTTGACATTAATCATTATTGTTCATGCATATCATACTTGACTCACATAGTCACATCATTTGTAATACATTTCACTAAGAACACACTTGACAGACATCAATGCACAAATCTCATGATCACATTTTTGTGACAAGGCTAAAAATATTCATTGAAAAACAGATGAGCTTTTTTCTGCGTTTCACCGGATCATTAACTGTCTAAAAAAATTAAGCCTCATTTGCTTAAACACCAACATTATTTCGCGACATTGTGGTTCCGATCCGCGCCAAAACAATGACATTGTTTGACAACTTGTTTGACAAAAAGTAGTACTACTAGTAATCATACAAAAGCCCACAATTTTAAATACCAAAAAATTCACGAATAGTTTGCTTTTTTAACTGAAGAAAATGTTCACAGTACTGAAAGAATTTATATAAATAGCACATAAGAATTAAGATAACAAAATGGAAAAAAATCCTTCAATGGAATAGAAATAATGAAAAGAGTATCAAGTAGGAACTACATGGTTTTAACTTAACCCAGTAAAAGATAGTACATTTTCAGGTTTGCAAGAAACGATAATCTAACTCGCGTCGAATTCATCTACCTTTGTTTTAAGGATGTAAAATGTGTACACCACGACTTCATCATGTTTTGAACCAACAATTACCCTATGCCTTTCAGAATCGACAAACAAACAGGTCGCTGGATTAACACCAGAAAGAAAGGCCGTATTAAAAAATGGTGGAGTTTTAGAAACCGTCACTTGTTGAACAAAATCTGAGTATGCTCTACAATCATAGGCATTTCCATTTGCATCTGCATCCACATACGGCGCTAGCTGATCTGTCGACAAAACTCACTTCTGCTTCCCTATCCAATCGTCCGATCGTGGATCAAAGTGATGATCTGCAATTACCGATTCTTGATTATCCCTGAAATATTGATCACTCACACAATTACCTGCTGATATAAGAGTTGACCCAGAAACTGAAATGACCTTTGAATGTAGTAAAGAATAAGGATCTGAGATGCTTAACGTTTTCTCCTTAATTAATTTCCCATTCTGTCCACGCAAACTTAGTTCAACACATGACAGGACCAGCAACATTTCATCGACCATTCTGATGCATATTGGATACAGACTAACGAAAAAGCTGCCTGCTTTCGTCATTGCATACATACATGAATTTAAAGCCTACCTACAACATTAAATTGTTAATTAAACATTTCAAAACATTTAAAATTGTAAATAAAATATTTAAATTGTACAAATATTAGATTTTTTACAAATTACAAAATATGCAACTATAATATTTGAGTTTTACTAGGTATACTGATAATGAATAAAATGAATGTAATTATTAACTTGTACAGAAAAAAACGGAGGATGAAAAACATAAACATAGTATATTTATAAAACGTTATATAAGACGAGTTGATGTGAACAGGAAACACAATTTGATGAAGAGAAATTAATCTGTTAATAAAAGAACTATTACCAAGATTAGTTAAATTGGAACATGCGTTGAAAATATAGAAATATAGTATTTGAGTTTTGTTATACAATGTTGATTAATAACATATATTTAATTCTGAGATTGTCCAGAAATATTAAGAGGATGAAAACTATATACATAGTACAGACGTAAGTAACGTTATACAAGACGAGTGGATATAAAAATATAAGATGAAGGGCAATTGATTAGTTAATATTTGAACAACTATATACAATATTAGTAAAATTGTAACTTGCGTTATGGCTTGACATATGAACTGGTCAGATTTTTAACTATTGTTTTGTTTGAAGAACCCATTAATTCAACAAATTTAAACATACTTGGTCTTTAATAATAGAACGCCTTGATATGTTTTTGTTCGTAGTAAAGTGAATGATGGGCATATCATAATATAATGGAACTCGTCTTCAATATCCCTGACATAACATTTTGTGCATACGCGCTGTGATCTTTCTATATTATTATGTCTACCTGTTTAAATGGTTATTGTGTAAGACGATAATCGTAACTTGAAAAACATTTTCGCAAATAATTTGGCAAATAATCAAGATAGGATTCAAACTCGAACGTGCATTAAAATAATTTGTTATTGTCAATAATGAGTTGCTATTATTTATTGAATTACACCAAGATTGTTTAAAAGTATCTATTGCCGTAGACTTAAAGACAATGTGGAAGTTATCGAGATTGACAGAAGAGGGATTGTACCATACGTATGAAAATCCGTAGGAATCCAATAGTTTCTTGACATGTAATGCCCAATTCAAAACAGTAAACCGGTTTATTGTTGTTTTTATGTTCGTCTACATGTTGAATGTGAGAATTTGAGAAAACTTTCAAAGCGACGAATACATATTCTCATTGATAATATTAAGTATTAAATGCAGACGCAACCTAACTCTACAATTATCTTATTAACAGCAGTATTTATTTAAAAGTTCTGGTTGTTTTTCAAGAACTACAAGCACGTGAAGTGTATAATAAGCATTTCCCTTCAGACCATTCTTGTTACAATCAGATAGTCTTACGAAATGCAAATAACCACTTGCCTTTATAATACCGAAAATAATACAACACAGCTCCTACATAAAAATGATTAAAAACACGGACATTGCAATGATGTAACAGAAACGCGGAACGTCGTATCATGCACTTCTCGGACGTGGCATACGACTGCATGTGTACGATGTAAGTGGTTCGATTTTCCAACAATCGTCACACGCTATCGAACGAAGATAAAATTACGGAGGGATTGGCGTATTTACGGGCCTTTAACTTGCATATAACATCATTTAAACTCGTATAAGTTATCGCCCCTGAGCTAAAGTCTCCTTATGCCTTTTACGCGAAATAAAAACTGGCGTAGTAACCCAATCAAGTTGAAAGGTGTAGTTTTATCGAACTTTACGTTCAAATGGAATTATGAGAATATAACTAATAGTTCTAACTATGTTTAAAAAACCATTAACAACAACACTGTTGTGCGATTTGCGAGAGACGCATATATTGGGGCCGCATGTGCAGAGATTTTCAAGACAATCTTGAATTTCATAAAGCAAGTACAGTAATACACAACTTCTATTCTATACTAACAAGTATAATTGATGATCATGTAATCTTATTTTAATCATTTGCATACATGATAAAGCATCAACTACAGATTTAACAATACGCAATACTATACAGCATCAACTACAGATTGAACCTTATGGTCATAACAAGAATGGTAGCCGCCCACGAAAACTTCCCGTTACTTTTCACTGGTTGGAATACCCGACCAAGGAAGGAACGTGGGGCACGTAGCAATGCACTTTTTCAATTCTTAAGAATATAGGAATTACGGCCTTTATCCGAGCATGTTCATAACATCAAAAACATATGTATACAATATACATATAAAACGCGTATCTCATACAAAACATGAATTTGAATTTTATGTTGCCACGTTGACGACCTCTCTATAACTTATTTCTAACGCTATTTATTTCTATAAATAGCCATACACAAACAAACTTGCAAAACCGGTTTGTTTTCTCATGTCCGTCAGGACAAAAGTACTCCGCTATACGATGTGAAGCGGAGCACTAATACTTCGTTCGCTCACTATTCTTATATCAAGGCAGTCTGACAAAAAAACATTTGTTCAAATATTTTTTTCGGATTTTATTTCAAACGTGGAAATGCATCTGACGATTGCATGCATGTCGATCGTTAAGGCGGTAATGTATTTGAACGCCAAATTGTCCCGCACGTGAAACACATGTATGTTACGCGTATCACATCACACATAACAACGCACGATTCGATGGGCGATCTTTGACTACGAAAAGCGACCATTTTAGACGGCACTCAAATCTAGATGCAACTTTACTATAAGCGCGATAATGCGGCAATAAGATATGTAAGTGTGAGTGTATACTTTGAAGTATGTATGGTCCTTTCACACATGAGGCTGCATTATGTGTGGACCCGGATTGTGCCCTAGCATTATTTATTTATTAACTTACTAGACTCACGAAAGTTGGGGACTGATTTTGATTATAGCTACAATGTCCACTGAAATAGTTTCAATTTGTGTGTGGTCTTGTTTTGTGGGGAGAAGCCGGAGTACCCGTAGGAACCCCCCCCCCNCCCCCCCCCCCACACACACACACTGTGCGGTATGGATACCACAAATCAAACTCACATGCTTCAGAGAGAGGGGATTGAACCCGGGTGTTCTAGATAGTGAGAACCATCCGTAGTGAGAACGTTGCCTTTGTATGTACATTTATATACAATTTCTATGGGATTATTTTATATTTGAATACTAGTGTTAGACTATGACTGTTTATTCTCCCTTTTTCAAAAAAAAACAATTGTTTTAAATGTATTTTCAAGAATTTTCCATTGTTCACAATTTTGTTCAAGTCAACAACCAAATACATAAAGTGAAGGTTGCTAAAACAATGTGAAGATTACCGCTGTTTGGCTTTGTAGGGAAAGGTGTAATATAGAAGAGTTCAACGGGCATTTTTATTGAAACAAATAATTGTCATTTTGTCTAACTATGACGAAGCAGCTTTCACGGATCTCGCAACAACAATTAATACAAATATTTCGCTCGTGCTAAGATCATCAAATAAGTGTGTCTTTCCGCGTAGGAATACAGTGTATACTAATAAACGAAACGTAATTTAACGTACAATTTCCGTACGCAATATTCGATTATCGTATACAACGGCTTACGGTTGTGATGCATATAAAAAGGCCTTAAACATGCCAGGACGTAGGCTGTCAACTAAATGTTCATCGCGTGAAGGCACAGTAAAAAAAAATCCGACGTCTATACGAAATGCGTCGATATTTGCGGCTATTGAAACCAAGGCCTGTTTCATCAACTAACTCTTAGACTCATTAACCAATAATAGTCTTAGACTCATACAAAATAACTCAGAGTTTGCATATAAACAAGCTTATATACAGTTTAAAGATGGTGCTTATATTACGAAGTTACTGGCCCCGTTTCATAAAAAATTCTTAAGTTTTTCGTAAGAATTCTGCGATTTTTACGTACGAACGTTCTTACGCCAATTCTACGAACGTTTCATAAACGCGTTCGCAGACTTAAGAATTCTTACGAATCTTACTAACGTAAAACCAGTCTGCGCTCTTTAATTGGAGGTTTTAAAAGACGTTAAACTAACATTTGGCGCCATCTGTCAGATTATAATAAACACTACGAAAACTAGTAGAAAAGCAATAAAACTAATTGTTATGTATACATTTATTTTTCTCTTTTAAAATAAATAAATGTGAAGTCGTCGTCAGAAATGCTTTCAAATGAGGTCGACGTTTTATGACGCTAAACGTGTTTTTGTGTGACGTTAAATAACTGCACTTGATTAGTTGAAATTCATTCAGGTGAACTGAAACATATATAACTTGTGATCTTGGTAACTAGTTCAGACGAAAAAGGCACTGACCCCTCGCGAAGTTATCGCTTATAATGTAAACAACGTTTTTAAAGTTTGTTGAGAGGTACCATTGCTTTGTTGTTGAAATTGAAATACAGTGAGGTCGTCAGTTCCGAAAAGTCTCCAGTTACGAAACAAATCGAAATTCATTCAACATTTAAAAATATGCCTTACCACTTTTAACTAAACAAATTGTGCAGTCATGAACAATAATATTTGATGTTTTTTTTCCCACATAAACCGGAAGTAAACAAACAACTCTAAACATTTCTTTTTCCTTCCTTCTACTATGTATCTATCCTTATTATTCCTAATTTAAATATGTAGTATTGTGTACTTGATCTGTATTATCTCTTCTAACCTTATATTCCCTGAATATATACTATTATATTGTACTTAATTTGTATCACATCTTTTATTTTTATATCATCTATCTTTCTATCGATCTCTTTACCCTTGTATTAAGCGCCACTACCTGTTGAGTAATTGTCAAGTTTGACTGGTCAACGTACCGATGTAGATGTAGATTTAGATTGGAGAATATTAACCGGAAATGGAGAAACTGTACGATCGAGGAAAAACATAAACACACATTTATATTTAGAAACTAACTGAAAATCAAGGTGAGCGAAGGATCGAGGTTGAAATTATCTGACAAATACCCTATATTCGAAATCAATGTCGGTCGCTGTTTTAAAATATGCATTGATAATTTCGTAAGTGATACGGAACGGACGACCTCACTGTACCCATTGGGGTTAAACGAGCGTAGAGTAACAATACGATGTTGAAATTTACTGTCAAAGCTGGATAGATTTACGCTGATTTACAATGGAACAAACTGCTATTGATTGACATGGAGGATTTCTAAATTAAGAAGTTGATATTCCGCATCAGGTAAGATGACGAATCTACATGAC
>VMBQ01005891.1:24016-60214 GCA_007657795.1 Dreissena rostriformis | reverse complement strand
ATTCATTGAATTCAAGATCAGGTGACCTGAGACTAGAAAAAAATGTCAGCTAGAGTCTAGCTCTTCAGTCACAAATGTCAGAAAAAGTTGTTCACTTAAAATGTTGTTTTTTTGTTTGTTTTTTTTTCCATTAACATTGTTAAAAGATTAAGAAAGTTGAATGCATTTGAGAATTGCAATCAAACAAAAAAGGTTAGATAGATCTTTGCGCATCTTTTGAACAATGTCTTTTAATTACCTTTTCAGTTTACCCAAGAAACTTCGTATTGACATAAAAAGTGCAGAAGGCAAAGAAGGGGAGTCCTTACATATTGAGCTGCGCTCTGAGAAAACAGGGCTTAATAAATGTGCATAAAGTGCCGTCCCAGATTAGCCTGTGCAGTACGCTCAGGTTAATCAGAGACAAGACTTTCCACTTTAATAGAATTTCTGTTTAAAAGCATGAGTCTCTTATAAACAAAAATCCAGTATGTGCAGAATGTGTCGTCCCTTATGAGCCTGTGTGGACTGCACAGGCTAATCTTGGACGACACTTTAAACATCTGTATTAAGCCCCATTTTCCCAGAGCTTGGCTCATATACAAATAACATATGACATTAATTTAACCTTGCCACTCAGATGTGGGTTTAACTACAGCACATGAAATGGACTCAAGAACGTTTCAAATAAGTAGTAAGTACTTTAAATGCAACTAAGCTGAAATAAATAGGTTTAAACTCAACTAACCCTTTGCATGCTGGGAAATTTGTCATCTGCTAAAATGTCGTCTGCTGAATTTCTAAAATTAGCATTTTCTTCGATTTTTTTTCAAAGAATACTATCAGAATAGCAAACAGTTTGGATCCTGATGAGATGCCACGTTCTGTGGCGTCTCATCTGGATCCAAACTGTTTGCAAAGGCATTCAAAATCCGGTTCCAGCGCTCAAAGGGTTAAATGCAATTAAGCTGAAATAAATAGGGTTAAACTCAACTAAACTACAGCACATGCATGCTTCTGACACAATACATTACCATTGACGTCAATAGCAGAATCCAATGAATATCCACGCATCTGACAGATTGTTGTGTGTCGACGTGATTTGATACCCATTCTTGGCATTGTATCACTTATATCACAGAAAATCACGATATCGCAGTTAACGTTACTTAAGCACACAATAATTCACCTTGTTAGTATCACAGTATTGGTTATACCCTCACTGTATTAATATCACAATATCACATATTTAACGCAGGGCATAAATATTACAGTGTCACTTATCAACCCACCGAACAATATCATGGTATTCTAATTGACAGAATGTATCATTATATCACATTATATCACATTATCCATATTCACACACAATTACAAACGCAGTATCACATACATATCTATCTTGTTTATTTCAATGTTTTGAGTTCCTATACAAGCACCAAAAATGCCCCATTATTTGTGAGTCAGTCTCATAACATAAGACATCTTTAGCCCTTTGAGCGCTGGAATCGGATTTTGAAGGCCTTTGCAAACAGTTTGGATCCAGATGAGACGCCACAAAACGTGGCGTCTCATCAGGATCTAAACTGATTGCTATTCGGATAGTGGTCTTAGAAAAAAAAATCAAAGAAAATGCTAATTTTACAAATTCAGCGGACGACATTTTAGCAGACGACAAATTTCCCAGCATTCAAAGTGTTAAGGAACTTTGAGTGAATGTTTCTTGAATGTAATGTCTTGAAGTTTTTAACACTACACGTGGCTGTTTTTAAAGATGTTTATTCCATTCATCCATTTTTTTGCATCACAAATGTATTTTTTTGCTAAGACTCACTTGTACAAAAATTCAAAGTACAATCATGAATTTTTTAACATGTACTNTTGCAAAGGCCTTTAAAATTCGGTTCCAGCGCTCAAAGGGTTAAGGAACTTTGAGTGAATGTTTCTTGAATGTACTGTCTTGAAGCTTTTCACCCTACACGTGGCTGTTTTTAAAGATGTTTATTTCATTCATCCATTTTTTTGCATCACAAATGTATTTTTTTGCTAAGACTCACTTGTACATAAATTCAAAGTACAATCATGAATTTTTTAACATGTACTCTGTTTAGAAATCCCCATTTGCCTGTTAAGATTGCAAGATAGTGAAATCATATTTACTCGCTTTTAAGTAATAACATGAAACTAAGAATTATCACCTAAAGTTTTGATGCCAAACTATTATTTAACACATCAGGCTAAAGCCTTTTTGATAAAAATTCTATTCATCAAAACTCTTAATCGTTGCTTATATAATTGACCAATAAACAACAATAAATAAATCAATTGTACCAATAGCTAGCTAATCAAGAAGGAAGCAAACAAAAAAGCCTCGTAAAATTTTTCAAGTATTTGAGCCTCGCTCTGGCAAAACTGGGTTTAACCCTTTGCATGCTGGGAAATTTGTCGTCTGTTAAAATGTCGTCTGCTGAATTTCTAAAATTAGCATTTTCTTCGATTTTTTTCTAACACCACTATCAGAATAGCAAACAGTTTGGATCCTGATAAGACGCCACGTTCAGTGGTGTCTCATCTGGATCCAAACTGTTTGCAAAGGCCTTCAAAATTCGGTTCCAGCGCTCAAAGGGTTAAGACACTTTCGAATTAATCTGGATTTTCGCTAAAGTGTCCTCCCTGATTAGCCTTTGCGGACTGCACAGGGTAATCTCGGACAACACTTTAATCACATTCATGAAGCCCAGTTTTCCCAGAGCGAGGCTCAAATTTCTTGCAAATTTTATTCAAAAAGAGGCAAACAAATGTAGATCTACTTTATCAAGGCCTCAGCCAAATAAGCCAAAAATATGAACATTATCGATAACGATTCTTTACTTATAATGTCCCCTTTCTATATTTAAACAAACCCAATCTGTCCTAACTTAAAAATCCACCTGTGAACAGGATGACCAACATTAATAAATCCTTCTACAACAAATATAATACAAATCCACAAATGGCAAATGCCGCAAATCTTATGACAGGCAAACCCAACAAAAACCAAAAACTCCTGCACAAAATACCAAAACATGAAACGTGACAATTTCACCAGAAGCAACAATGACAAAACTTTCGGTGAATGAGGTTTACTGCCGACATGGCAAGAAAATCCAATGATGAAAGCGATCAGTAACACAATTCAGACGCCAAGACCAATTGTAGGATTACTTGCTTGAACCCTGGCCTGTCGAAAATCAATTCTTGTGTTGATAAGAAACAGATTGTATATTATAGCTGTCGACAGTATACTAGTCGTGTACTTTTGTTCTTGACAAAAAAAATAAACATTGCATGTTTATTTCAATTGCTATTCTGACTGCTAATTTGCAAAATAAAAACTGAGATTAATAACCTCACAAACCAAGACTTGAATATGGGGTCAATATTTAGAAGGTGCTTTGTTTTGACATTGAGACTCGAAAGTTTGAGCTTGAGCTGTAAGATCAGAGACCTAAGTGACCCTAAATTTAGCCATCTTGTTCTTATCCCTTTCAGCGCTCGAACCGGATTTTGAAGGTTTTTGCAAACAGTTTGGATCCAGATGAGACGCCACAGAACGTGGCGTCTCATCAGGATCCAAACTGTTTGCTATTCTGATAGTATTTTTTTGAAAAAAATCGAAGAAATTTACTAGTGCAATCAAGCTAACTCCATTTGCTGACATTTTTAAGCCAATCTCAGAACATCTTTTCAAAGGCACGACACGACGTGGATTCTTATGGAAGTTGTCAATGAAATTCAATGTTGCAGAATTGCCATTTATTTCAATGCATGGAGTGTATCCCCAGAATTTCAATCATGGTGGCAAGCGGAATTGTGTCGCGTTCTGAGAAAACTGGGCAAAATGCATGTGCGTAAAGTGTCGTCCCAGATTAGTCTGTGCAGTCCACACAGGCTAATCAGGGACGACACTTTCCGCCTAAACTGGATTTTTGCTAAAAAAGAGACTTCATTTAAACAAAAAATGTCATAAAAGAAGAAAGTGTCGTCGCTTATCTGGGATGACAATTTACTCAGAAGCATTATGCCCAGTTTTCTCAGAACACCACACAACTAGAGCTTTGTCACTAACGTGACGTATACCCCCACATGCTGCATTGACACAGAATATTTTGCATGCTGTCTCACAAAACAAGAGAAGCTTATTTATGTCAATTTTTAAGAATTATTATGCCATTATCATTTATGGCCATTTTGACCTTTGAACTCTTAAATTCTTTGGCATGATACGCCATCCAATGCCTGTGAACAAAATTAATGTGGAGAGTAATATTAAAATCTCACAATGAATGACATAGTTATGGCCCAGACAAGCTTATTTATGGCCATTTTTGACCTTTGAACTCAAAGTGTGACCTTGACCTTGGAGATATTGACGTAATTCTTTCGCGCGACACACTGTCCAATGATGGTGAACTAATGTGCCAAATGATTTTAAAATCCCTTGAAAGATGACATAGTTATGGCCCGGACAAGCTTTCAGGACAGACCGACAGACAGACCGACAAAGTGACTCCTATATAGCCCCCATTACTAGTAATGGGGGTATAATTACTAGTCATGGGGGTATAATTAGTGTGTGGCCCATTTTATTTGAACTCAATTCACAGAATTAATCTGATGATAACTAAGATAAATTACGAAACAAACCAGGACTTGAATATCAGGAGACAATATTTTAGAAGAATGCTTATTTTTTTTACATTGAAACAGTTTGACCTTGACCCTTATGGTAGCCATCTTGATCTTATGAGTGGCCTACCCTGCCTCATTGGGGATACTGTTTGTACAGACAGAGAGTGATTTAATATTCCCCACCATATGAGCCTATTCTGGGAAAACTGGGCTAAATGCATGTGCGTAAAGTGTCATCCTATACTAGACTGTGCAGTCTACACAGACTTATTGGAGTAAACAATTTCCCCTTTTATGGTATTTTTGTTTAAAGGAAGTTTCTTGTAAACGAATATTCACTTTAGGCAAAAAAAAAATTACCCAGATTAGCCTGTGCTGAATGCATGTCCAAAGTGTCATCCCAGATAAGCATCCGCACAGGCTAATCAAGGACAACACTTTCTGATTTATTGTATTTTTCTTTTAAATGAAGTCCCTTCTAAACTAAAATCCAGTTTAGGCGTTAAGTGTCATCTCTGATTAGCCTGTGCAGACTGCACAGGCTAATCTGGGATGACACTTTACACACATGCATTTAGCCCAGCTGTCCAAGAAGGTTCTCAAACTAACCTTGCCTCCTGACTTACGATACATTCCAATATAACAATGGTTACTACATTTAATAATTACTTTAGAAATTATATTGTTTTGATGAACAAGATTGTGAAATGAAGACAAACTAAGATGTACGTACAAACTAAGCAACTTGTCATTTAAAAAACATATATTTAAATTATGACCAGTTCATGCATTTACTTATAATTCACAAAGTTTATAAATATCTTGAGAACTGAACATGTGACAAAGTTCATGAATATGTGTGTTCATGATTGACAAGTTTATGGACCAAATGGTAAAGTTCATGAATATCTTAAGAACTGATAGTTCAGTAACCAAATGTTCATGAAAATCTGACAAAGTTCATGAACATTTTGGTTCATGAACAACAAATCCATGAATAGTCATGAACTGGAACAAGACTTTCATTATTTTAAAATAATCATTAACTGTTCATTAATTCATATGACCAATTCAAGAACTCATGAACAATTTTTGGCGTTTTATCTTGGAATGGATAGAAACTTCTTTATCCATTGTATGGACATTAATGTTTTTACACTCATTAATGAAAAGTCTTTCAGATTTTGTGCACCGCAAATACCTCTGGGTCATGCCATAATACCTCTAGGTCATGGACTCAACATAAAATAATCATAAGGTTTTCTCAAATGATTTGATTAATGTTAAATTTCAGAATTTCCAGGAAGAATTGTCAAAACGATACACTGAATAAACCTTTTTATACCCATAATTCTGTCCTTAATGTGACACTGATGCCAGTTTATGTAGATTTTAAGATGAAACCGATGTAAGTCGTACAAACAAGGACATGAAAGTACTAAAATGTCATGGCATTTAACTTACAAAAGTTAAGTCTATAAAATGATACGTCACAATGTCCTACATCACAAGCCAGAATGGGTTGACCGCCCTTGCTGCACCTTCGCTCGTGTTACATTCTGGCTATCAATTGATCAAATGAGCATGGCTCTGGGAAAACTGGGCATAACGAGTGTGCGTAGTGTCATCCCAGATTGGCCTGTGCAGACCGCACAGGCTAATCAGGGAAGACACTTTCTGTTTTTATGATATTTTTCGTTCAAAGAAAGTCTCTTCTTAGCAAAAATTCATTTTTTTTGGAAAGTGTTGTCCATGATTAGCTCGTGCAGACTGCACAGGCTAATCTGGGATGACACTTTACGCACAAGCATTAAACCCCCTTTTCAAAGAGCGTTGCTGAAATTAATTTTATTTTAGAGGATAGTGTGTTTGAATCAAGCTTGTATTTTTTTCCATGATTAAAGTTTAATGAAAATGTTAGGCCTATTTTAACCGCAATACTTCCATGTCAATGAAATCTTTACTAAATTTTATGTATTTATGACCATGAGAGAAGGCATTACTAATTTTACAAAAACAAACGGTAACAAGGGACAAAATTGTCACAAAACCAGGTTTTCAATTTGAAAAAAAAGTCTGATAAAGGGAGACAACTCAAAATGTGCATTGTTACTGATTGTCTGTAGTAACCCCCCTTGTGTCAAATTAAATAAAATTCAATATATTTTCTCAAAGTGTGACCTTGACCTTGGAGATATCGACGTGATTCTTTCGAGCGACACACCGTCCAATGATGGTGAACAAATGTGCCAAATGATTTTAAAATCTGACAATGAACGACATAGTTATTGCCCGGACAAGCTTGTTCCGCCCGCCCGCCAGCCGCCAGCCCGCCCGCATTTGCCAATCTAATAACCAGTTTTTTCCTTCGGAAAACCTGGTTAAAAACTGTCAAACAAGAGAGTCAGGCATTCCTGTCATTTCACGTGTTATATTCAAAATAGTATTATAAAAGAATTATTGCATTTATGTGTGTTAACATATAACAAACATTTCAATTATTTTCTTCAACATGTTCCAAGCAATGCTCTGTAAAAGCAAAAATCATTAACAAAAGGCCCACAACTCTGTTAATACTGAAGAATCCATTACACTAAATTTATTCTGAACTGCCTCAATTTACTCTCATGTCTGTATCCGAAGTATAAGTTGAATCACTCTAATAAGCTATAATCCACACAAGGGCAACAATCCTGGTAATAATGAGGCAAGAGTTGTGGCACTTGGCCAATGCACTTTTATGATGTTTCCCTCTACAATCATATGAAATTCCATAAGTGTCCCTTCAATACTGGGTGGGTTAGAGAAGCTCAATTGGTCATTAATGGCTCGGGTCCTATTTAAAGGAGATTTTAACTCTTAAGTAAACTACAATGTACATTGGGTACGGCAAATACGCTTAAAGGCACCTGGCCAATATAGACTGTACATGAGTATTATTCCCGCCAAAAATCTGATCTCATAAAACATTGCAAAAAGAAATAATCTTTCAACAAAACCTGCCTTAAACATGCTTTTTTGAGTATGAGTTTTGATTATATAGAGGCCATTTTACTGAATATTGACATTTATGTGCACATCATTTATTTGAAAAAATGAGCCAACAACGACCAATATAGCGTTTGTATTCCTGGTCTAGTTATCCCCACACTTTTTCCGTCCGTCTGTCCGTCCATCCTGGCCAATATCTACTCCTACACTATTAGCACTAGAACCTTGAAACTTACACACATGGTAGCTATGAGCATATGTGCGACCCTGCACTATTTGGAATTTTGATCTGACCCCTGGGTCAAAAGTTATAGGGGTTGGGGTGGGGCCGCGTCAGAAATTATCACTCAATTTTTTAGGTTATTTTACATTTACTTCTTCATTTCTACACCGATTCACTTCAAATTGATACTGGACCTCTCTTATGACAATACGGTCAATCTCAACCATGCATGGCCCCATTCCCAACCCTGGGGCGCCCCGCCCACATAGGCCACACCCACCAAAAATTGCCATTTACTATAATTTCTTCATTTCTACACGGATTCACTTCAAATTGATACTGAACTTCTCTTATGACAATAGGGTCAATCTCAACTATGCATGGCCCCATTACCAACCCTGGGGCGCCCCGCCCACATAGACCACACCCACCCAAAATTGCCCTTTACTATAATTTCTTCATTTCTACACCGATTCACTTCAAATTGATACTGAACTTCTCTTATGACAATACGGTCAATCTCAACTATGCATGGCCCCATTACCAACCCTGGGGCGCCCTGCCCACATAGGTCACACCCACCCAAAATTGCCTTTACTATAACTTCTTCATTTCTACACCAATTCACTTCTAATTGATACTGAACTTCTCTTATGACAAAACGGTCAATCTCGACTATGCATGGCCCCATTACCAACCCTGGGGAACACCTAGGTCAAACATTCGGTGTGGGGATACGCGTCGGACTCTGCCGCGCCATTTCTAGTTTTAGTATATTTTCCATACCCAGGGTACATTGTAGTATACTTAAGAGTACCCGGGTACTTTAAAGTAGAATCCAAGTTGACAATGACCAATCGAGCATTAGAGAACCAAACCTAATAGCTCCCATATAAGTATTTCTTTTCCAGTCATCATAAGAGAGATGGTTGAGTATCAAAAACAAAATAGAACTAATTTACGCAATGAAAAAAAGCAACAGGAGTCTTTAAGTTTCCTCTCAATAGCAGACCAGCAGTGATAGGGTCATAAAATAGCCACATTTCTGAAATGTCAGACATGCACAAACCTCTTATTAGCCTGGTTTAATTAGTGTCTGTATTGAATGTCTTCCCCCAGAAATTAATTAATTATTCAATAAATTTGTATTTCTGGTTCTTTGGTCTTTTTTATAGGTCATCAACAGGTATTATTTAAGCGTCTGCAGCCAGTTTATGTCCTGTGATCATTTGTGTGTGTTTCCCTTTATTTCAAAATACCTCTAATATTGTAAAAAAACATTTAAACGACTATGGTTTTCTCTTCTTCAATGCACATTTAGCCAAACAAAGACCTCAAATGTACTCGTGCACAGATTTTTGTATTTTGGAAATAGTCATTCAATGAAATGTTTTTAAAATTATAATAACCAGGAAAATTATAAAATAATAATTTTTGCCTGCCCAGCGGTTAACCTATTGCATGCTGGGAAATTTGTCATCTGCTAAAATGTTGTCTGCTGAATTTCTAAAATCATCCTTTTCTTCACTTTTTTTCAAAGACCACTATCAGAATAGCAAACAGTTTGGATCCTGATGAGATGCCACGTTCTGTGGCGTCTCATCTGGATCCAAACTGTTTGCAAAGACCTTAAAAATTCAGTTCCAGCACTCAAAAGGTTAAAATCCCTAACCTATAGTCGAAGCACAAGCTAACTCGCCACCACAACACGTGTTTTTGGTTAATAATCAATGAAAATCATTACAGAATCGCTTAATGAGATTTCCATTTTTGATGTTTATCTATAAAGGGCCATATATTATATTTTGTTTATAAATTTTTTTTTCAAATCTGTGACAATTTGGGGAGAAAATTGTCATTTTTCAAAACTGTGAAAAAGTCCCTTTAAAACAACTTTCAAAGAAATCATTATTTATACATTATTTTTGTTCCATTTATGTTATTTTCATCTAAGACCTAACTGTATCAAGGCTAGCTGCAGTGACCGAGTCACATGAGTCGCGTTCTGAGAAAACTGGACAAAATGCATGTACGTAAAGTGTCATCCTAGATTAGCCTGTGCAGTCCGCACAGGCTAATCAGGGACCTCACTTTCCGCCTTAACTGGATTTTCGCTAAGAAGAGACATCATTTAAACGAAAAATTCCATAAAAGCGGAAATTGTAGTCCCTGATTAGCCTGTGCGGACTGCACATGCTAATCTGGGATGACAATTTATCATCATCATCAGTACAAGCATTATGCCCAGTTTTCTCAGAACAAGACACATATAATAATGCATGTCTATTTTGGAACATGTCTATTTTGATTGCCTGCTGATAAGATAGCTTTGGTTTTTTGTTTTCATCCCTATTTCCAAAAATACATCATATATTTATCATGTTTGAATTCTAGACAGATAAGTGATATTTTCATGAGAAAGTTACACAAATTCAGTTCAATTTTTGACGGATGCAAGTAAAAGTGCTGCTATGTTTGGTGCGTCCAACTGAGCCTTGCACCCCACACCTCATGTTGATGACATATTTACAGTTTCAATTTAACCCTTTGAGCGCTGGAATTGGATTTTGAAGGCCTTTGCAAACAGTTTGGATCCAGATGAGACGCCACAGAACGTGGCGTCTCATCAGGATCCAAACTGTTTGCTCTTCTGATAGTATTTTTTGAAAAAAAAAAGAAAATGCTCATTTTAGAAATTTAGCAGACAACATTTTAGCAGACGACAAATTTCCCAGCATGCAAAGGGTTAATGATTGAGAAATGTGGCATCATTTTGTCTCCACAAACTTAATATATTTTATGTGTGCAGACCGACCTATACATCTTTACAAGGACAGAGTGACACTCCTATTTAAAGTATCCTCCTTTCTGTAGGGGTTACGAAAATCCAACAGAAAATAAACACCCAAAATGTTATCTCAAGTCTAGCAAAAAAAGAAAATACAAAAGTTTCATCTGAAAACAACCTATGAGCCAGTCTTCCAATAATTCCATGAAAACAAGTATTAAAACAAAGAAACTACATATGTACCACCGTACTGTCACTTTTATGTTCAAGAAACACTTTCTGTCATAACTGCGACCCATTATTTCCACTTTATATTCCAGCATAAAACAGATTTTGTAAACACATATCCAAAGCTAATTATTAAGCTGTCCAAATCAGGTCAAATCTTTGCTTTCAAGCTCAAAATTTACACAATAATATTTCCACCAAACCAAAAACAACCATTCTTAACTGTAAAATCAAAACTGCAATAGAAATATCAACCTAACAGTTGGGAAATTAGGCTTAGCAAGAAAAACTGTTGAAACCAATGACAATGTCTTTTCAGTTTACCCAAGACATTTTCCCTTTGGGCATATTGGAATAGATTGTTGTCCTTTACAGTTTATGGCAGAATGACTAATCTCATGTTACAAACATTTACAGTTACACCAATATTGTGTCAACAGGTACTTTGTGAACAAATTGATCAGTGAGAGGTACATTGGACTAAATTATGTCCACCTAAGAGGATTTAAGACTATATTGAACCAATACTAAACTGACCACTGTATTGAATGGGAAGATATTTAATGTATGCACTGCTGGACAGTTTGCCTTGACACAAAAAGCAAACTGTTGCACATAAAATAACTGTTAACTTATTGGCAGCCAATACTGGTATTATTTATGAGCCTCGCTCTGGGAAAATGGGGCTTAATGCATACACAAAATATTGACACTAAGGTCAGGATCATATTGGCCACTGAGAAAGATTGTTTCTACCGTTGAATCTGAGGACTTTCTTACTTTAAATGGGGACTTTCAAAGATAACAAGTATGTCCTTGACAAAATTATGCACATCAATGTCGCTCTTTAGGGGTAAAGACTGTGTAAATAATTGTAAAAAACTTTACAGAAATATCATTTTTTATTTATCATATTATATTTTAAAATGACAACAAAAGTATCAACTATAGTGCACAACTTGTACTATCATCAATAGAGTTGAACATTATCCAGTATTTCTTGGAATGAATTTTTTATATTATTTTCCTTAACAAACATTTATAACACACTTTGCAAGCTTCTTTACACCATAAGTCATTATGCAATCATAACCCAATTCTTTTAGCAACGCTTTTAATCCTATACCAGGATTAGCATGACATACATCGAATCTCGCTGGATAATGCTTGAATAAGCTAACTCGGCCAATTGTGGAAATTGCTACAATTGACAACTGACAGCCGCCCACATATACAATTATTCAAACCATCATTAAATGACACACCGCATGAATCTAACCACGATCTGAATAATTGTCTGGTCCAAACTGAGATAAACGTTGGTCCAAACTGAGATAAACGTTTCTAACGAATAATAAATAAGGGGCAAATTATTACAGGGGTTTATTGTAACCTCGTTAATTCATCTCAGTTATATATCAATAGAAAAGGACATAGATGTAACCAATTTGTTTTAGCAAGAAAAGCTTTTAAAACAAGAGCTCCACGTTGGGAGACATATTCCCCACCTCCCAAACAGGGCCTTATTGACACAGGAGTTTTTGCAATAAAACTGACCATAAGAGTTAATCTTATCCACCGAGCAACTGTCATCTAGCAAAACAATATACCCCCTCTTCTTCGAGTGGGGNATTCCTTGATAGATGACATAGTTATGGCCCGGACAAGCTTTCGGGACAGACCGACCGACCGACAAAGTGACTCCTATATAGCCCCCATTACCAATGGTACTTGGGGTATAATAACACTCAAGATAAGTCATTGCGTACAATCTACTTTAACAGCCTTTTAATGTAATTTATTGAACTAAACAGCCCCATCTACCTGGTACGAAAATTGCATTAAGCATAACAGAACATATTTATAGTCTTCTTTTAATACAGAACAATTAATCAGCAAGACCAAACAGCAAAACCTTAAGATTCTTTAGATCGTCATATGAGCCTCTTTTTGGGAAAACAGGGCTTAATGCATGTGTGTTAAGTGTTGTCCCAGATAAGCTGTGCAGGCCGCACTGGCTAATCATGCAGGGACGACACTGTGCGCTTTTGGCTTTTATGGAATTTTTCGTTTAAAGGAAATTTCTTCTTAACCAAAATCCAGCCTAGGCAGAAAGTGTCGTTCCTGATAAGCCTGTGCGGACTGCACTGGCTAATCTGGGACTCACTTTACCCCTTTGAGCACTGGAACCGGATTTTGAAGGCCTTTGCAAACAGTTTGGATCCAGATGAGACGCCACAGAACGTGGCGTCTCATCAGGATCCAAACTGTTTGCTATTCTGATAGTATTTTTTGAAAAAAATTGAAGAAAATGCTAATTTTAGAAATTTAGCAGACAACATTTTAGCAGACGACAAATTTCCCAGCATGCAAAGGGTTACACACATGCAACAAGCTCAGTTTCCCAGAACACGGCTTATAAAGCAATTGCAAGAATATCCAACAAGCAAACCAAAAAGAAATGAATAGATTAACCCTTAGCATGCTGGGAAATTTGTCGTCTGCTAAAATGTTGTCTGCTGAATTTCTAAAATTAGCATTTTCTGTGATTTTTTTTCACGTTCTGTGGCGTCTCATCTGGATCCAAACTGTTTGCAAAGGCCTTCAAAATCTGGTTCCAGCGCTCAAAGGATTAAATCCTTGCTTACAATCTCAAGACAAAATAGCACCAGTGATAAGCCAAGAAACAGCAAACTTTACAACAACAAATTGTTACATGCAAATTGCCACAACTTGTTCGTAACAGCAAGCAAAAACCGTTCAAATTTTGAGCCTACCAAACATGTTGAAGTACTTGTACTCAGTTATAATGTTGGAAAATTACAATTTCTTAAAAGTCCCATACACAGATCAAGTTGAATTGCTCATGTTAATACTCAATTATCCATAACAAAACAGTTTTCATAAAATGCAACACAAAAATGAAAACAAAAACAAGACAGGGCAAAAACAATATGTCACCCACTACTTATTAATAGTGGGGGACATAAAAATATCACATCCTATATTACTTGGCACAAAGCACACACTTCAAGCAGGTTCTCAAAATTCCCACATTTTCAATATCAATTTCAAATCACATTGAACTTAAATTCCATTTCCAATTTGAAGATAAATTCGCAAACGTTGCACATACAAATCTTTGGGTTACCAGGACTACAACCAAATCAAATCTTTCATTCAAATAGGAACTCGTTCAACATGACTAGACCAGCTTATCACTTGTATATCTTGAAATAAATCGTAAATAAAATATCCAACACAACACAACCTCTCTTTCTATCATTCAATCATTTGAAACTGTTCCCTCAGGTCAATATTGCATCTGAAAACTACCAATATTTGAAGTCGGCTCAATAAAATGTAGATAATTATGTTGTGATAATATCTATTTGCTTGACAATGTTTGTTTCACTAATTATGGCCTAACAGGGCAGCTAAGGCAGTTAGATTTGTATCTTCTACAGATATTTGTGAATTAAAGACCACTTACAGCATGTTTTTGTTTGTTTATGTGTAATTCTATTACTGCAATTTGTCATTGTTGCGTGGTCTATACAATATACACTGAACAATAAATAAATACTGATAAATAAAATGAACTACATTTTTCAAAGGGAACAAACACAATTATATAATAGCATTACATAAATATAGCATAAAATAAGTATTTTAGAGATTTATTGCAATTTATTTATACAATTTATTACAATATTTTAAAATGTTACAATGTTTTTTACTTGATAAAATAAAAATAACATCTCTTTATTTATTGACTTCTTTTTAAAACAAACAAAATACAACTGTTTTGATAATTATTAACGGTACCTTAAATCATTTGTGTTTTACTTCAGATTTTAGTTGAACTAAAAAAAGTTGTAACTCTTAATGATGTTAGGCCAATAAATTATTATTAATTTATATTAAAAAAAAAAAAAACACTTTAGAAAGTTTGATTTTTTTTTATTTAAACAAGTGATGTGTTTTATAAACACTATGCCCCCTTTTAAGCGTTTTTGACCCATATATTTGACCTTTGACCTTGAAGGATGACCTTGACATTGGCCTATAACCACTCAAAATGTGCAGGTCCATGAGATACACATGCATGCCAAATATAAAGTTGCTATCTTCAATATTGCAAAAGTTATGACCAAGGTTAGTTTTGGGACAGAATGACAGACAGACAAGACAGACAGACCAAAAATAATATACCCCCTCTTCTTCGAAGAAGGGGGCATAACAAGTTTCCGCATGGTTTTACACCCGGAAATACATTGTTAAAATCAACTTGATCAAATGGTGTGACCGCATTTGTTTCCGATTTCCATGCCAAACGCACACTATTAGTTAGAGTAGGCGTTTAACGCACATTATTATCTCCATCCGATTTCCTGGCAGCTTGATTTGACAGATTGCAGGAACACTGGGCACATTTAAGGCGGATGTGGAGACAGAAAAAACAGCTGGAAACTACAAGCTGACCATTTATGCAATATATTAGCCTCGCTCTGTGAAAAGGGGGGGGGTTAACCCTTTGCATGCTGGGATATTTGTCGTCTGCTAAAATGTTGTCTGCTGAATTTCTAAAATCATCATTTTCTTCACTTTTTTTCAAAGAATACTATCAGAATAGCAAACAGTTTGGATCCTGATGAGACACCACGTTCTGTGGCGTCTCATCTGGATCCAAACTGTTTGCAAAGGCCTTCAAAATTCGGTTCCAGCACTGTAAGAGTTAATGCATGTGCGTAAAGTTTCGTCCCTGATTAGCCTGTGCAGTCCCCTCAGGCTAATCAGTGACGACACTTTCCGCCTAAACTGGTGTTTTGCTAATTAGAGATTTTCTTTAAACAAAAAATTCCATAAAAGCAGAAAGTGTCGTCCCTGAATAGCCTGTGCCGATTGCACAGGCTAATCTGGGACGACACTTTACATACATTCATTAAACCTCCTTTTCACAGAGCAAGGCTCATATTTATGTAAACAAATTGGCATCACAGGTAAGAAGATCTGAAATATTCGCATGACGAAACCAGATAAAATTCTTTTCCCAAAAAGGTCAACCGAAGAAATGATAAGGACAAGCGTGACAAACTGAATTGCTCAGGAACTGATAACAAGTATTGTATGAATCCATTCGTACGTATTTACATTTTCTCCAAAAGAACCCAATCACTCTGGTCTGAGACAAATAAACGCTAGATTTTTTTCCTTCCATTGCTTCCAAACGTTTTTTATTATATCAAAACTACATGTTGTTGTTTCTATAACTTACCATATGTATGTGCAGATATCTAACATGATGTAACATGCCTCACCATTAAATGGTTATATATTTCTTTGTCAGGCGTTATAAATGGAATGATTGGCATATTGCCTTTTTCCAGAATACAACATATCTATCTATCTTTATCTATGTAATGGGTGGCTTTCTGAAATATATGAAGATTTCTTTAAGCTAATGTGATTTCTTAAATCAATAGAGGATAGAAAACCAAAATATGAGCCACACTATGGGAATTTAGGGCTGAATGCATGTGCCTTTTGTGGTCCCTGATTAGCCTGGGAAGTCCTTAACCCTTTGCATGCTGGGAAATTTGTTGTCTGCTAAAATGTTGTCTGCTAAATTTCTAAAACAAGCATTTTTCTTTGTTTTTTTTTCAAAGAATACTATCAGAATAGCAAACAGTTTGGATCCTGATGAGACGCCACATTCTGTGGCGTCTCATCTAGATCTAAACTGTTTGCAAAGGCCTTTAAAATCCGGTTCCAGCGCTCAAAGGGTTAACATGGGAGCACCTATATCTGGCTCTGAAGACTGAAAAATCTGAATTATATGAGCATGTTTACTCTCAGGGAAAACCAGACTTACTGCATCAGCCTTAAGTGTTGTTCCAGATAAGCCTGTGTAGCCCCTCAGGCTAATCAGGGAAGACACTTTCTGCCTATACAGGAGTTAGGTATAGAAGAGACTTCCTTTACACAAAAAATTCCATAAAAGCGGAAAGTGTCGTCCCTTATTAGCCTGTGGGGACTGCACAGGCTAATCTGGGACAAGACTTTAGGAACGTGCATTAACCCTTTCAGCGCTGGAACCGAATTTTAAAGGCCTTTGCAAACAGTTTGGATCCAGATGATACGCCACAGAACGTGGCGCCTCATCAGGATCCAAACTGTTTGCTATTCTGATAGTATTCCTTGAAAAAAAATGGAACAAAATGCTTATTTTAGAAATTCAGCAGACGACATTTTAGCAGAGGACAAATTTCCCAGCATGCAAAGGGTTAAGCCAGGTCTTCCCTGAGAGTGAGGCTCATAGTATTCTTAATTTCCAGTATTTAGATCCAGATGTAGGTTCTCCCATGTTAACCCTTTGCATGCTGGGAAATTTGTCGTCTGCTAAAATGTTGTCTGCTAAATTTCTAAAATTAGCATTTTCTTTGATTTTTTTTCAAAGAATACTATCAGAATAGCAAACAGTTTGGATCCTGATGAGACGCCACGTTCTGTGGCGTCTCATCTGGATCAAAAACTGTTTGCATAGGCCTTCAAAATCCGGTTCTAGCGCTCAAAGGGTTAATTTCCAGTATTCAGATCCAGATGTAGGTTCTCCCATGTTAAGATTTGTATTATTCAATTACTTACATCAATTCAGTGAGCACTTTCTGAACGTAAAATAAATTGATTGATCTGCATGTAAGCAAATGAAGAAATGGATAAATTCAATTAAAAAGTAGATCAACATAAATCATTCTGCATATTTGTTAGTCAATGTGTGTTGGGCTAGCCGTTCTTTGATTGGAGTATGAAACAGTGTGCTAAATTAGCAATTGAATTTACAAGTGAAATCTTAACCACTAATTGACAAACTAAATTCTTAAGTGACAAGTTATCTATTGGACAATTCAATTACTCCAGAAATTGCAAGATTTTGGAAAACCCACGTATCTTGGGGTACCAACAATTCTGATACCCGTGAAAATTCAAAATCAGAAATCATATCAAATGTTATAATCTCAACCAAAGTACCATTGATACATACAAGAGGTCAGCAATGTTTGAAGCTACAGATTAGATAGGTTTTCCAAAATTGGGGTGATCCTGATAACAAGCATTGCTGCAAAGAGCAACATATAACCAAGGGAGTTACAAACTGTAACATTCAGATGTATAACCTAGCAAGAGTTGCCTACCTTCTATAATGCAGAAACTATCATGCATAAACAAATGGAAGGAAGGCCCTTCTTCGGCCAATAAATGTTCACAATCCTCCATTTTTCACACTTTCCTTTCGAGTATAACTTAATTATTCCTTCCTTTACACGTGTAACAGTTTACTCCTTTCAAAAATGACACTCATTTTCTTGTCTGCCATTTTCATACAAGGTTAAGTGGTTTTAACAAATTTGAAAAACTGTTCCGTGACAATATATAATGTCCACCAATTTTATTTTAAAAGAACAACAACAACTCATAGGTAAAAGCATCAATCTGTTTTCTTCTGATGTATATACTTTTAATCGACAATATTATAGAGACAATAACACTCTGGGGTGGGTGATTATTGCAAATCCAATTCACAGATAATAAATGTCCAACGCCTGATATATTATGCACAAAATATATTTTATTTATATTATATTGTGAAGCTTGTAAGATTCCATAAGCCTTCACTTTATAGATTACAGACCACAACTTGGTCACAGCTGCTGCTAATGTAAACTGAAAAGGTCATCGTGAAAACATGCTGGAAATGGTAAATAAGACATTAACCCATTTATGCCTAGTGGACTCTCCCATCCTTCTAAATTGGATCAATTTATTTCCAAAATTAGGGATGTCTAGTATATTAATTTCTATATTTAGAATATTACAGAATCTTACAGAAATTCCTTTAAGCAAACAGCGTAGGCCCTGATGAGACGCCGGATCATGCGGCGTCTCATCTGGGTCTACGCTGTTTGCCAAGGCCTTTCTTCTAGACGCTAGGCATAAATGGGCTAATATCGCATCTTAGAATGAATGATAAAGAACATTTCATGAGTTAACCCTTTGAGCGCTGGAACCAGATTTTGAAGGCCTTTGCAAACAGTTTGGATCCAGATGAGACGCCACAGAACGTGGCGTCTCATCAGGATCCAAACTGTTTGCTATTCTGATAGTGGTCTTAGAAAAAAAATCGAATAAAATGCTAATTTTAGAAATTCTGCAGACGACATTTTAGCAGACAACAAAATACCCAGCATGCAAAGGGTTAATTGGGTTCTAATTCATGTGCATAAAGTCTTATCAAAGATTCGCCTGTGCAGTCTGCACAGGCTATTCAGGGACAAAACTTTCCGCTTGTATGGTATTTTTCCTTTAAAGGAAGTCTCATGTTAGCAATAATCCAGTTAAGACAGAAAGTGTCTTCCCTGATGAGCCTGACGTATGGCCTGATGTTTATAGATTGAAGGCCACAGCTAGGTCACAGCTGCTACATGAACAATCAACATTGAAAAGGGCAGGCTGAAAAAATACTGGATATGGTAAAATATTTCGTAAAATAAAGTTAACCAATACAAAAAAAGTGTTCCATATAGCAATAGCCAAAATTTCAACGCTAGATGTGGTCTGGTAACATAGATTTAATAAGATACAAAATGCTCGTTTTTATTTCTTTATAGTACAATATTTTTAACACAATCATGTTCATGTACCAATTTAGTGTTCGTGTGTCATATGAATATTTATTGTAGTGGGAAATTAAAATGGAATATATTGTACCACAAAAAATAAACAAGAGCATTAATTTTTGTGTTAACCCTTTGAGCGCTGGAACCGGATTTTGAAGGCCTTTGCAAACAGTTTGGATCCAGATGAGACGCCACAGAACGTGGCGTCTCATCAGGATCCAAACTGTTTGCTGTTCTGATAGTATTCTTTGAAAAAAAAAATCAAAGAAAATGCTCATATTAGACATTCAGCAGACGACATTTTAGCAGACGACAAATTTCCCAGCATGCAAAGGGTTAAAGGATGTCTCAAAATTCTTAGCAAAAATCCAGTTTAGGCAGAAAGTATAAACTTTGAAATGTTTAACTGTCTATCTGTTTATTATATAAACAATAAAACTATATTTAAAGGCATATTTATAATATATTAATAGCAAAACAATTGTGACATTAAAAATGTTAAGCTTTTACACCACTTTTACATTCAATCTGTGATATACATTCTAATCAATTTAACATCGACTTAGGTCCCAAATGTACAGCTGATTAAACGTGAATTAATTTAGCACAATTAAGAAAACAAACATCGTGCAGTAAAGTACACGGATTGCCAGCGGGAGCCCAAGACAATCTAATGATAATCTGACAAGAAAATTGAATTTGAGCCAGAGAGGAATGTTCACGATAATTAATAAATTAATTGGATTTTGATTGTCAACATGATTGGCAAATGGGGAAATAATGTGACCAGAAGAAATGTTTTACACAAAATTCACAAAAAAGATTACCTACAAAATAATCAGTCTGTTGGAATAAAATATATAACACATAAACATTATTTGCATTGAAATATCCACTTCAGCATTATGAACTATAATTATCTTATCTGAACTTTAATAACAATTCAATAATAAACTGTAATGCACTCATAATCAGGGCTTATACGCAGCCATTTTGCAAAATTAGCAAATTGCTATATATTGACCAATATGTCTAAACAAAATTCTCATGGGCTTAAACTTTTTCTTCATAAATCCTCATAAAATAGCCAAATGACAAATTTATTGTCATATCAAATCAAATTTGGCATAAGAATTGTTGTACCCAGGGGAAGCCCTGATTACATTTTTTTCACATTAAATTTGCTTGCAATAGTAGAAATTATTAATAAATCATATCCGAGGAGGGAGGAAAAAACAGAAATAATCATATTGTCTTGAAAATATTTCTGGGGAAATTCAGAAACAGTCGTCTTCCTTTCTTACTTGACTTAACGTCTCTGTCTTTAGGGGAAGCAATGTCGACCAATGATTGAATCATTGTTCTTTAAATGCTCTAGGGCAAGCTAATTTCCTGACCCACTTTTTTCAGCGGCAGAAAATCTGCTGGAAAATGCGACATTTTTCACGGAACCAGATCTGCAAAGCTTGTGAAGAAATTGATGCAAGGGATACACCAAAAACAGGATTTAAACAGGCTTTATACTACTATGTGTATATGTTGTTTCGTTTTGTGCCGTACTGTACCGTTTTTGGCAATTGGTTCCTTGCCATAAATAAAGGACCACGAAGGTGTGTATGATAAAACTGCAATACTGCTGCAGCTTATGGAGTTTCACTTCTTTAACTCTTTCAGTGCTGGAACCGAATTTTGAAGGCCTTTGCAAACAGTTTGGATCCAGATGAGATGCCACAGAACGTGGCGTCTCATCAGGATCCAAACTGTTTGCTATTCTGATAGTATTCTTTGAAAAAAATCGAAGAAAATGCTAATTTTAGAAATTCAGCAGACGACATTTTAGCAGATGACAAATTTCCCAGCATGCAAAGGGTTATATTGGTTCATAATTGTGAAAGGTGCATTTTGGTGAAGTCCCTTTTTCTAAAGAGAGGATTTAAATAGCATATTATCTAATAATTAACAGTCAATCGGGTACGAACAATACTAGCACCACCTGTTAACATTTAAAGATAAACCTGTTTATTCAAGCTTCATTCCATCGAAAAGCCGATCAATTTTTGAGTCACACTCGAGTCCTCCGTTTCCTGGGTATAACTCATGTTAGAAAGGGCCTAGTATCACAAACACACTTAAGTCAATATTCTGACTAAGCATTGATTTTTTTATTGATTTTTTAGATGAGTTTGACCATCATGCACAATTTGTTGTTCACAGAACTTTTTTGAGGATTGAGTCTGGCTCAAATTACCCGGAGTTAAGTTTAGACCTATTTATTTTAGCTTGATTGCATCAAAGCCATAGGCTTATTGAAATGCTTTCGAGTCCGTTTCCTGGGACTAGAACCAGTACTTGGTGTCTTTGAACAAAATTGAAGGAATGCTCCCAGTGGGGATCGAACCCATGACCTCCCGGTCGCTAGGCAGACACCACATCCACTACGCCACGGCGACCCTGAATTTGAGGAGGACTATGTGCATATCCCTTTGAGCGCTGGAACCGAATTTTGAAGGCCTTTGCAAACAGTTTGGATCCAGATGAGACGCCACAGAACGTGGCGTCTCATCAGGATCCAAACTGTTTGCTATTCTGATAGTATTCTATGAAAAAAATCGAAGAAAATGATAACTTTAGAAATTCAGCAGACGACATTTTAGCAGACGACAAATTTCCCAGCATGCAAAGGGTTAGCTGACCGACATTCTCGATACTCAGCTGAGAGGGAACTCAAATCTTATCTTCTGAGTTGAGCTCAAAAATTGAGAATGTTCAGGGCAACTTTACAAAAAACTGAGCCTTACCTTCTTTTTACTAGCTCCGTAACTTAACCGGGAGGTCATGGGTTCGATCCCCAAAGTGGGAGCGTTGTTTAGTTCTCCCCCAAAAGACACCAAGTACTGGTTTCTACCCATGAAACGGACTAGAGAGTTTTATTGAGTAGATTCTTGGACTCAGAGCCGAATTATTGAACCTTGGAATTTTCGAAGATATCACATCTTCTTCATCAGCTGATCACTGGCTAACTGACGTCAGTTAGTCAGTGATCAGCTGATGAAGAAGATGTGATATCTTCGAAAATTCCAAGGTAAAATAATTTGACTCTGAGTCCAAGAATTTACTCAATAATGCATCAACCAGAGCAGAGAAACCTCCACGAGCGGACTAGAGAGTGTTTCAAATAGCTGTGGGCTTTCGATGCAATTAAGCTTAAATAAATAGGATAACCTTAAAAATTGGTCAACATGAATTGATGCTGACAACTAGGGTGACACTGTCTCAGACACTGTTACCACCAACATCACGGCAGATACCGCAAAAAGTAACGCCCAATTACATCGCCTGCCCATTTTGCAGACAACACTTAAAACATACTAGCTAGGTTGACTCCAGAATTTTGACACACCTTCATTGCGACCCAGCTGTTTACTTGGTCCAGACAAACTGGGCACTGTTGACAAATTAAAAACAAACAAACAGTACTGTTTACCATCAACAGGTTCTATTTACCGTCTGGTAATTTATAAGAGCAGCGTTGACACAATCGTAGCCGTACATTTTAATTTAAAAGGCTAAAGAAGACCAACAAGATTTCTTTAAGAACGATTATCTAGAACCACTGAAGAAAAGCCCAACAAACCGGCGTCGGAACTGGCTGTAAGTGTCTTACATCAAGGACAGATTTCTCACATAAATTCACAATATCCAACCATATCAGACCATGGATGAAATGTCTGAACTTTAATTTCAAAATGAAATACTGTAAAATAAGTATTATTCATGGGATATTAATTTTTGTTGATTTCGTTGGTTGACCAATCCACAAATTTTACACAAACACATATAAAAAAAGACCAAAGCAAATGCATCCTTTTTTGTTTCCACAATCAGAAATCCACAAACTTAACTGTCCATGAAAAAGTCATTTTTTGAAAAAGCACATTAAATTTCATTCTGACGAATATTAGTTATTTTACAGTAGGTTTTTTGTATTATCCTTTATTTTTTTATCATCATTTTCCCAGTGGCATCTTTATACAATCTGACACGACACTTTACCCACATGCATAAAGCCCAGTTTTCCCAGAACAAGACCCATACTTCAATTAACCTATAGTTTCAGCAATTTGCCACAGGCTTTTGGAAATCATTTGTTCAGAGGTTCAACCATTTTCTACAAAGGTTCATGCAAGTTATGTTTGTGACTGTAATTTGATCATATGATTTCTGTTTGTGATTTTTGTTGAATGGAAATAACTCCTTTAACTCTTTCAGTGCTGGAACCGAATTTTTAAAGGCCTTTGCAAACAGTTTGGATCCAGATGAGACGCCACAGAACGTGGCGTGTCATCAGGATCCAAACTGTTTGCTATTTTGATAGTATTATTTGAAAAAAAAATCGAAGAAAATGCTAATTTAAGAAATTCAGCAGACGACATTTTAGCAGACGACAAATTTCCCAGCATTCAAAGGGTTAAAAAAAGCTGGGGAAATGCTTTAACTTTTCGTGGAAAATACCGATGGGTCTAATGACTCAGGTGTGTGATTTTCCTCCTTTCAGAAAGGCTCAAATAGTTATTAACCCATTCAAGCCTAGTGGACTCTCCCATCCTTCAAAATTGGATCAATTTATTTCCAAAATTAGGGATGTTTAGTATATTTATTTCTATATTTAGAATAATTCTTACATAAATTCCTGTAAGCAAACAGCGCAGATCCTGATGAGACGCCGCATCATGCGGCGTCTCATCTGGGTCTACGCTGTTTGCCAAGGCCTTTTTTCTAGACACTAGGCATAAATGGGTTAACTTCGCTGGATCTTATAATATACAAATGAAGAACTTAGTTGAACCTTGTAAGGGAGGTATGGTATTTTTCCTCCCCTGAGCAGGTTCTTAAATCACACCCTTCAATTATGAGCAGCAAATCCAATCACTCTCTCTCAGTAATACTTTTCAAAACATGAAACTATTTTAACAGGGTGATGAACAAATAGGCATTAAGTGATGTAAGAGGGTGAAGGGGGGGGGGAGGGTGCATAAAATACCCAGATGCACTATAGTTAACAGGCTGATGAACATTAGCCTAACTCTGGGATAATGGGGTTTAATACAATTGTGCGTTGGCGTGAAGTTGGCATAGGCTTATCAGGTTAACACTTTCTGCTTTTAGTTATTTTTTTGTTTTAAGCAGGTTTCTTATAAATGAAAATCGAATGTATGCGGAAAGTGTTTTCCCTGATTAGCCTGTGCAGACTGCAGAGGCTAATCTGGAATGACACTTTACGCAGATGCATTAAGCCCTGTTTTCCCACGGCCAGGCTCATATGTTAAGACAGTATCCAGCTGTTATACTTATTATTGAATTAACCCTTTGAGCGCTGGAACCGGATTTTGAAGGCCTTTGCAAACAGTTTGGATCCAGATGAGACGCCACAGAACATGGCGTCTCATCAGGATCCAAACTGTTTGCTATTCTGATAGTATTCTTTGAAAAAAAGTGAAGAAAATGATGATTTTAAAAATTTAGCAGACGACATTTTAGCAGACGACAAATTACCCAGCATGCAAAGGGTTAAAGCTCGCCCACAATAATCTGATACTTGTTAACAATTATTGGCATAAAAACAAGCTTGAAATTTATACCAATTTCATACTTGTTTTTTTTTTTTCTTTGTGTATTGATGAGTTTACAATATTACAGAAGTGAATCAGTGGGATATTCTTTCATCTATCTTTCCCCATTCATTCTACTATAAAGACTACCTTATTAATTCATCTTAACAGCACTTTGATATATGCGCATGCATACAGATCAGCATCAGGTTACTATCTGGTTCACATTTGATTAAGTTCAAATGCTGATGAATATGTAAACAGTTTAAGTGCGGCCTTTGCAAACAGTTTGGATCCAGATGAGTGGCCACAGAACGTGGCGTCTCATCAGGATCCAAACTATTTGCTATTCTGATAGTATTCTTTGAAAAAAAAATCAAAGAAAATGCTAATTTTAGAAATTCAGCAGACAACATTTTAGCAGACAACAAATTTCCCACCATGCGAAGGGTTAACAGTTCCACCACTCTAATGATTATACATTTCTGGTCACTTAAACGCAAAAATCAAATCTGAATGGAGTTAAGTCTCACAAAGGTAATGGTTGCCGTGGCGTTATGGATATGATGTCTGCCTAGCAAGAGGGAGGTCACAAGTTGGATCCTCATTCAGGGAGCATTCTTAAGATCTCCCCGAAAGACACCAAGTACTGGTTCTACTCAGGACCCAAGACTCCTTGTACAGTCACAGTGCGTCAATAATATGCTCCAGAGGAGCCCTGGGCTTAATGGTAAGAAGAAAATTTATAGTCACACACATCAGAAAAATTACATAAAAAATTGGACTGAAAAGGGCAAATGTAAAAGACCCTCCCCACTGTTAATGTTGAGCTTACCTTTCATCTTGAAACCAGGCTGGATAAAACTGGATCCGGAGAAATCCACAAACATTTTGGCCGAATATCTTCGTCAATGCATTAAAACTATAACATATCCTTATTCGGTGATTCTTTAATTCACTGCTGCATTAAATTTTTGTTATGTCCTTGTGGATTTATGTGGTAAATATTTCATATAATTTCAAAAAATAATTGCTGTAGTATCCAAGAGCGTTTCATGAAATACAGATATTATTCATTGTAAATGTACATTTTATAATGTTGCATCAGAAACCTTGTTTTGTAGATATGAATACAAAAAATGGTTTATTCTGTTAATATACTACAATCATTATATATCACGTCCTATTTGTAACATTCCTCTTTTATTAATTTTTATACTAATGTAATTTACATTTGTTTTTATTGCATTATAGTGTTCAGTTTTAAGCACTTATATATGCAAACAATCTTGACATTTTGTATTTCAACAATCTTGATTCTCTAACAATCAATTCCAAGTGAGTATTTAATTGAAATGTTTAAATCTATGTTTTATTTGCTACACTTAAGCGTTTTATAAAGTCATTGATTACAATGATTATCACTGATAAGAAATACTTTGTGAATTTAAACCAAGCTTTAAAGGGACTTGTTCAGAGATTTTGGCATGTTTTGTAGTGACTGTCATTTAATGCTTTAAATTGATCAATGTTAACATCAGAACTAAATAGCTCAGGTATAAAACAAAAAGAAAAAAAAAAAAAAAAAAAAAANTGGTCAATGTTCAGTTTTATTACTGTTTCCTCCCAAATATCATAACTACAACGAACATTTACACATCTGAAACAATTTTTTTCAATTTTGTCAATTTACCAAAACGTGAGCAAGTCCCTTTAAAGAGGCATAAAAGTTATTGGAGAAAAAAAAGAAGCCATAATTTATACATTTTTTTTTTTTTAATATGCCAATTCTTAAAGATTTTTCTTAATTGCAAGTTAAAATGAGGCGCTGAAACTTATTTATAAATAGCTTACTTCAATATTTTTATAGACATACATGTAATTGATTTATTAAGAAAATCTCAATTACATATTTATTGTTACAAGAAATTATTAAAAATAAAACTTTTAGATCAAGTTAGATTTCTTACAGATGAAAGCTTGTAACATAAGTAGCATTTAAATTAGTGACAAAACAAAACAAAACAAAAATTACTCAAAACAACTGTATGGCATTCATTTATCAACAAAGCTTATCCAACAACCCAGCACTAACTCTTTCAGTGCTGGAACCGAATTTTGAAGGCCTTTGCAAACAGTTTAGATCCAGATGAGATGCCACAGAACGTGGCGTCTCATCAGGATCCAAACTGTTTGCTATTCTGATAGTATTCCTTGAAAAAAAATGAAGAAAATGCTAATTTTAGAAATTCACCAGACGACATTTTAGCAGACAACAAATTTCCCAGCCTGCAAAGGGATAATTATTTTCCAACATAATGATAATCATTGAATATCATGCCTAACAATTTTAATGTTATCGACCTAAAATATCATGAAATGCAACATCAATTATCCATCCAATAGCATGTTGTTCGACATCAAATTTTCCACGACCCTTATTGAATTTCAGGAGTATATCAGATAGCGGAACCTCATTATTAAATTAATCCCGATTAATATCACATGTAATTTGTAAATCAAGTAGTAAACATGTGGATCGAAATACATGTGTGTAAGATTTAACGACCCATTGTTTAATGAATGCACAAGTCAATTATTCTGCACCTTTTGGTTACATCACTATTTCATGACTACCCAAGATAATATTTCTGTCCTCATTATGTGACTAATAGATTTGCCGTACACTCGATCAACATTTAATATCGCATGATTGTGAAATTGGTATATTGTGACCCTTACTAACCCTTTGCATGCTTGGAAATTTGTCATCTGCTAAAATGTCGTCTGCTGAATTTCTAAAATTAGCATATTCTTCGATTTTTTTCAAAGAATACTATCAGACTAGCAAACAGTTTGGATCCTGATGAGACGCCACGTTCTGTGGCGTCTCATCTGGATCCAAACTGTTTGCAAATCAAAATTCGGTTCCCTCACTGAAAGGGTTAATACCATGTAACCTAGGTTATCTTTTTAAGTTTCATAACCTTACAGGTGCTCCAAGTGTTTTATCTCGTCTTATCTTAGAATACTCAAAAAGTTGAGTTTATTGCAATGATCAAACTTAATTATGCAAGTTTGACACCAGAACCTGTTGAAGAAGACTGATAATATTGCAATTTTATTATTTGCCATGGAAATATTTTGTTGAATTTCACATTGAAATTATTCTATAAAATTGCCATTATCATGAAACTTTTGAAAGCCTCTAGCTCAATGGAAAAGGTGTTTATGAATTATCTGATAATGAAATGTCATTTCTTTAAACACAAATTATGTTCCTTAATTAGAAATAACTCAACACACAAAATCCTCATTCTTTTCCCTAATATATTTCACCTTATAAGGCTTTTTGAAATTTGTTTTTATAAAATCAGAAGTACTTTTTTGTTATGTTTTTCACCAAAATCATTATAAATATTTTAAATATTGATGTTAAAAAAAAAAGAAAAACAAAGGAAGCAACATCAAAAAGTCAAATGTTCACAAACTAAAAATCACTTAATCATTAAACTGTGTAAAATTAATTAACTCCACAACTTTTACGTAATATTTAAGTTATTTACACCCTACATGTTCACATTCCAATCCAACTATAAACCATTCACATTTAACCCTAACCTGACCAACACAACAATCTTCATATTTCATTATAATTTTCAAATCCAGCCATTGACCAAAACAAATATTTGAATCTGCAAACCAAACAGACGCATTCATAACCTCCATACAATAACAGGTTCATGTATTGTCCAGTTTTTATTCAAGATAAAAATGAAATCAAACATTTTCCTACGTCCCATTGTTCAATATTTAAAGATGGCTTAAACAGATATTAAGGACAAACATTTACTATGGACGGGCCATACCCATTTTGTAAAATATTACGTTGTTATCTAAATCCGCTGACTTTTAAACATTTTCAAGAGTAATAACCTGAAGCCCTAATGAACGGAATTTTCATAGAACCTAAAACCCTTAAATCTTAAATAAATAACGCCTCTTCAAGTTAATAAATGTCTATAGAAATCACGGTGCCTATACCACGTGACTTTTTAAGATCTGTGTTGGGAGAATAACGCGCGACCCAGTTTACATTTTAACGGATGTCTTTTTAAATATTTCACCATTTTTACTGGGATAAAGTGGAGAGCTCGCTTATTTGTGAGAGTGTTCTTTAGGTATCATGATTTTTTTTTTAAACAAATAAGTATTTTTTCAGTAAACTGCAATCGCGCGTTTGTAATATGAAGTCCTCACACTGATCGACATTTTTCTAACCGTTCAAACGCGCGATTGCACTTTATTGAAAATATACTTATTTGTTAAAAAAAATCATGATACCTATAGAAAACTCCCACAAATGAGCGGGCTGATCTCCACTTTATCCCATTACAAATGGTGAAATATTTAAAAAGACATCCTTAATAATGTTTACTGGCTCGCGCTTTATTCTCCCAACACAGATCTTAAAAAGTCACGTGGTATAGGCACCGTGGAAATTGTGCATTTAAAATCAGTTGCATTTTTATATTTTAAATGACTTAGGATAACATTTATCCCATTATCTTATACAATTTTTCATGTTTTATTTATCAAGCATTGTGTGCTACATTTATGTAGTTACATACTATAAATAATTCAATTGTTTGTAACTGGTATACAGGCAAAAGTGAGGACTAATACAGAGAGCAAAATAGTGTTCTTTTATTGATTAATTTGATTTCATTATTTTATGCATTTATTCACTTGGCTATTTATCACTTCAGGACATGCACTTTACATGAGGACACAAAGGGGTGTCCCCCCTCCCATGCCATTTTAATTGAAATGAAACAAAACTCAGCTTATGTCCATTAAAGACGTGCACCAAAAAAAAAACAGGTGCACATGATCATAAGTATCTTAATTAAGTATGATTTCTCTATCACATTGACTTAAGTGCATCAAAAAATAAAATGTTTTGCTAAAAAGGGCTATAACTCCACCGAAAAAACGGTGCCAAAATATCAAGGTGTACAAAAGGTCTATTAAACTCTGCTATTATTTGTCTGGAGAAAAAAAATGCACCAATATAGCTGGTGATCCAAAGTTCCCATGGTGATGAATATTTGAATAAAATTTCATCCTATAAAGCCGCAATGCTTTTTTGAGTTACAAATACAACATTCTACTACAAGAAATATATTTACTATATGTAATTTTTATGTTGAAACACTAATTGGTCTATTACCTTTCTTCCTTTTAATACTAAACGACCATTTCCGCCTAGTACGACCTTCATTGCCCCACACTTTAAGTTCATCTCCGCTGCAAGTCCTTGTGACCTCATTGACCAATGTCCAATTGACATGACCTGTGTTGCTAGGCAACCTACTCGGCTGAGTGTTTGACCTATCCCTGTGACCTTTACCTTGACCTTTGTAACTCTGTTCCAAATACACTTCAACACTTCGTGATTTCATGAGCCCGTCCAATCTAGTCTCTATAACAACATGTTTGTCAATTGTATTTTGCGAAGCACTCTTTACAATATCTTTTTTGCCTGTAATTCCACGGATTTCGCACAAGTTTGTCACGACCAAATCGGGACTTGTTTCCATGATCAAAATCTGTTCGGTGTTAAACGAGGCGTAGTGTCCGTTCCATTGTATTCGTAGAAATCGCAGCACAACATCAATACACATCACTCATAGACTTATATGTGTACGACCCCAGAAACACCGTCTATTCCGCCCATGCGTCTCATTAATCTAGGCTATCGTAATTTACTTTCAATGTCTAGTGGAATAAGTATATCCATAGACAACACATACAGACATATTCAAGTTCTAGAAAGTGTGTTTGATTAATGTCCCATTCTATTTTTAGTAACAAGCCACACGGGGGATGACGACACAGGCTTTCACAGATTTAAAAAAATAACACTCTTCGCATGAAAACTTCACACTTAACAGCTTGAATTACTGTTAATATTGTTTGTGCCCCCATAATAGTTTCCCACAACAGAAGATTAGTTTTCTTATAAGACTTTTATAGAGCATCTCTCAGCCACCTTTGTAACCGCGACAACAGCGCGACAACATGAATCAATAGGGTTTTCATTCCAATTTCCTTATCTCGGAAATTGGATTGAAGTCTATAAAGGCTTAAAACTCCATAGCTCTCAATTTGTTAAGCAAAACAGTTTATAGCATTGCCAATAAATACTAATAACAACAGTCCTAAAGCATCATAAATGGAGTGATTTGAATAATATTGGAGGATATTCCTTTGAAATCAATGCTTTTAGTTCCATTAAATAACTGATGTAGCGGCCTGACTGTAAAAATATGCTTTCAAAATAAAAATAAAGATAATTTACAAATGTCCATTCTTTTTTAATGTATTTATCAATTGGAGTAACTTCATAAGAAATTTAAACATGTTTTTGTATAATTTTACATTGTCTTTTTATTATTCAAATGAAAATGAAACACAATGCACATGCTCGGAAAATATAATTTATTATTCTTTTGACATTTGATTCTCCAATTGATTTCCAATATTTACACAATCAATATGCAAATCAATAGCAAAAAAAATATTCTAGTTCATGAATTCTGCTGCAACTTTACTGCAATGTTTAAAATTCCAAGAAACTTTCAAAAGTGTTATTAATTAAACTATGGCATAAGTATATTAAAAGCATGAGGTATTTTATAGACAAGCAAATTATATATTTAAATTACAACTGCATCATGCATGCTATCGAAATATTTCTATTATTATGATAAAGTTGGTTTACATTTAAAATTCTCAAGTTCCCTTAAATGTAAATTTCAACTTCATATAAATTGTTTTCATCCAAGAATTATACAAGGAATAATCTTTTATGCTCATGACATCCAAGTTAATAATAATAAAAAAAAAATGATTATAAGTAACTGTTTAATAAATAAAAACAAATCATACTAGGTTACAATTTTATACTTATATGCATCAGAGATGCTTTGAACATCTTGAATACACAATGCATGAGCAAACTAAATCAATCTTCTTTCCTCACTTGATTTCAATTTGTTTTATTTAATAACAATTTATTGGCACAAGCAGCTGATTTGTATTCCTTTTTCGTCCATATAACAATACCACAAAAGATGCAACAACTGAATGTATAACAGTGATTTTTTTGCCAAAATTAAAGCCTCTAACAGGCTACATGTTTCCCAATTGCAAAAAGTACAAAAATCCCAATGGCAAAAAGTAACATTTACCCCCAAAAATTTCCCCAAAAAGATGCCAAACATTTCCAATAAACTTAATAATTGGTTTATTGAGTTTATTATACAGCCATTTAATTCTGTAGCAATTTATAATATAAATTTTAAAAAGCAGTTAAACATGCACTTATAAACAATTGGTATACTGTCATTTATAACCGTATTAGTAATGTTTCAGTTTTCCCAATTATAAGGTTTTATATATCGTGCGGTTTTCCCAATCCAAAAGGCACAGATTGTAAAATATAAAGCGAAAAAAAAATCACTGTATATTAACCGTTCTGTTAAACAAACGCAATTACTAGTCCATCTTCCATCCACACTGAGTGTATATTAACTGTATTTTTAGGTCAACTAACACGATACTGGTCCATTTAATTAAAATCATCCCCTCTCTGACCCAAAAGCACCATCACAGTTTGTCCGTATATCTTAATTTGCATTAATAACAAGGTTAATGAACATAATCAACATGCACCACCAGTATTCAGGTAATTAACTTACCAGCTTAATTGACTGAACAAATACGGTAATGTACCTTAAATAAATTATGAATGCATTTTTCCAGGTAATATTAAACTAGCATATTGTCAGCAATTATATCTGATAGATTTTTCAGACATTCCATCTAAGACCAAGCCAACAAGATGTTTTTGTGAAACACTATATATGTCCCCTATTGCGATTTTGACTTGTATATTTGACCTTTGACCTTGAAGGATGGCCTTGACATTGACCTTACACCAATCAAAATGTGCAGGTCCATGAGATACACATGCATGCCAAATACCAAGTTGCTATGTTGAATATTGCAGAAGTTATGGCCAAAATGAGCGATTTTGACCCATATAATTGACCTTTGACCTTGAAGGATGACCTTGACCTTGACCTTTCAGCACTCAAAATGTGCAGCTCCATTAGATACACATGCATGCCAAGTATCAAGTTGCTATGTTGAATATTGCAAAAGTTATGGCCAATGTTAAAGTTGGCGCAAACCAACCAACCAACAGACCAACCAACAGACCAACAGACAGGGCAAAAACAATATGTCCCCCACTACTATAGTGGGGGACATAAAAAGTGTTGTGTTTCAGACATAGAAATGTTAAAGGGGCAAAGTGATAGCAAATACTGTAAGGTCGCCGTGGAATGTGTAATGGAAATGGTGTCCGTCTAGCGATCGGGAGGTCATGGGTGCGATCCCCATAGTGGGAGCTTTCTTTAGATTTCCCCCAAAGACACCAAGTACTGGTTTTAGTCCCAGGAAACGGACTTGAGAGCGTTGCAAATAAACCTTAGGCTTTCGATGCAATCAAGCTAAAATAAATAGGTTAAAACTAAATACGGTAAAATATTTTTGGTAAGTATTTATTAAATTGTTGCTACACATAAAGGTCTCATTTTTTTCCCCTTCTTAGTTAAAAATTCTTTTTTATTTATAAAACGTTGCCTCAGCAGATACTGATTGCAGGCGTGAAAAAATAAGTTGCAGTAGTAAAATAGTTACGAATGAAAAAAGCGTGAAGTACAGTATACCGGCACGTGCCACATGTGCACTGTTGATAATGTTACTCTTAAAATTGTGATAATGAAGCAAATTATTTTGTGTAGGCGTAAGTAAGTTTGAATTACACAGGAGGTGTGTATCGAAACAATATTTTTGGGCACAATTTTATCAACATAATTATCATTGTTCAAAAATAAAGAGGGAACATGCATCGTTTAAATATGTATCTGAGCCTCTCTGGGACAATTTTTTTTAATGCACGTGCCCAAAGTGTCCTCCCTGATAAGCCTGTGCAGTCTGCACAGGCTAATCACGGACAACACTTTCCGCCTAAACTAGATTTTTGCTAAGAAGAGACTTCCTTTAAAAGAAAGATACCATTAAAGCGGAAAGTGTTGTCCCTGATAAGCCTGTGCGGACTACACAGGCTAATCTGGGACAAAACTTTAGACACATGCATTAAGCCCATTTTTCCTAGAGAGTGGCTCATATGTATACATATTTTTGTGAAATAGTGTGCCCCTTTAACCCTTTGAGCGCTGGAACCGGATTTTGAAGGCCTTTGCAAACAGTTTGGATCCAGATGAGACGCCACAGAACGTGGCGTCTTATCAGGATCCAAACTGTTCGCTGTTCTGATAGTATTCTTTGATTTTTTTTTTAAAGAAAATGCTCATATTAGAAATTCAGCAGACGACATTTAAGCAGACCACAAATTTCCCAGCATGCAAAGGGTTAAGATGATATAATGGTATAATGTTTCACACTCACTAATGTCCTTTTTCTGTACAATCCTCTTTGCAATTTTGGCAAAAGACGTCAGCCAAGGGAATTCAGGCGATCAATAAAGACACAGAATCTCTGATATCTGATATATGTCGTATTATAAATGTCATTGTAGAAATTTGTATGGAAATGTTCTACGCCAACTGTCAGAAGCTAAATGGAGGCATCAATTTGTTTTGCCAGAAAATCTTTAAGCCTCCCACAATCATTTAACCCTTTCCCCCTCAGACGAAAAGTGAAAATGGCTTTATGCAACCAGCATAAAATCTGAACAGCCTGCAAGTTACTGAATTACTCCCTGACTTATGGGTTTTATTCTGTTTGGTGCTCATCAGCATAATAGGGTTAGAAATGAAGCCTTTAACCCTTTGCATGCTGGGAAATTTGTCGTCTGCTAAAATGTTGTCTGCTAAATTTCTAAAATTAGCATTTTCTTTGATTTTTTTTTAAAGAATACTATCAGAATAGCAAACAGTTTGGATCCTGATGAGATGCCACGTTCTGTGGCGTCCCATCTGGATCCAAACTGTTTGCAAAGGCCTTCAAAATCCGGTTCCAGCGCTCAAAGGGTTAATACTTGAATCTAGTAAGAAAGGTCTTAAATTTAATTTGATTTTCCAAGGGCCTAACATGCGTCAAAAAGGATATCTGAGTGGTAAATGGTTAAAAGACTTCGTAACATACATGTACTCAGATCTTGACAATATAAAAAAATATTATTGGAATTGCACCATTTTATTTCAATCTTATCCATACAGTTAACATTTTTGAAAAAAAATCTGGTGTCAAACTTTCTTGGTTTTCTGCAATACAATATGACTACCTGCAAATCAAGTCAGACAATAATGAACAATAATTAGCCAAAAATGTCTGTATTATTACTTTTTACTTCTTAATTATATCAGAACAATATAAAGAAAATGTAATTATAAATTGTGTAACAATACCTTTATTTTGTCCAGCAAATTCTTTACAGCAGTTTAGTTAAAATGTGTCCTTCCATTGCCTTTGAATGAAATTTGCCAGCTTGCATCTTATCATATTTCAAAATAAAAACCCAGTTATCTACCCTTTTATCAGTCAAGGTGCAACTTTGTGGTATCACTTATCAAAGAGGTGCTCCGTTAATGATGTAACATAATGGGTCAGTTGAGAGCAAAATGTATGAAACCTAAACAATATGAGGGTTTATAGTTATATTGCGCTCCAGTCATTATAAAGATGATAAGTTTCTATGATGATAAGATGATACGTTCATAACAAAATATTGAAAACATTCTTAAAAAAAAAAAATGTTATCAAAGTGCAGCAAAAATGTGTATATGTAAAATTGCAACACTTTTAGTCCAACGGTTTTAGTTTGAACTTCTGACCAGTGTACATGCAAACTTATTTCATGCAATATATTGTATATGAGATAAATATATCTCATTCACCATTACAATAAAAAAAGCTCAATGATTCCGTAATAAC
>VMBQ01005891.1:0-23254 GCA_007657795.1 Dreissena rostriformis | reverse complement strand
CATAAAGCGGTAAGTGTTGTCCCTGATAAGCCTGTGCAGACTGCACAGGCTAATCTGGGGCGACCCTTTACACACAATCATTAACCCTTTGAGTGCTGGAACCGGATTTTGAAGGTTTTTGCAAACAGTTTGGATCCAGATGAGACGCCACAGAACGTGGCGTCTCATCAGGATCCAAACTGTTTGCTATTCTGATAGTATTATTTGAAAAAAATCAAAGAAAATGCTAATTTTAGAAATTCAGCAGACGACATTTTAGCAGACGACAAATTTCCCAGCATGCAAAGGGTTAAACCCCTTTTCCCCCAGAGTGAGGCTCATATTATATTTGTAAACACACATCGAAAATTGTCAAGGGGTAACTTACGTTTGATGTACATGGTTGTGCCCCCTAGCAGGAATGTTTCGCAATTTAGCGGCAGCGGCGTATTGGAAGCCTCCACATAGATGTTGATCTCCTCTATGTTAAGGCCGCGCCGCTCAAGGAGTGGCAACAGGGATTCCCTGAAATGTGACGTGAGATGTTAAGATGATACGAAAGATTCACATTAAACAAGTGATGTGTTTGAGAAACACTATGCCCCCTTTTGAGCAATTTTGACCCATATATTTGACCTTTGACCTTGAAGGATGACCTTGACCTTTCACCACTCAAAATGTGCAGGTCCATGAGATACACATGCATGCCAAATATCAAGTTGCTATCTTCAATATTGCAAAAGTTATGACCAAGGTTAAAGTTTTGGGACAAAATGTAAGAATGACAGACAGACAGGCCAAAAACAATATACCCCCTCTTCTTCGAAGAAGGGGGCATAAACACTCCTTATCATACACCAAATCACCCAATAAAACACTTCTCCCATCCTCAGATGGAAACTGTGAAGGCTACATGCCCTTTTTTAGCGTCTTTATAAAAAATTAATATCTTTCTGATACACATTTTATAATTTACACTTTTCAAAGGGCAAAGGAGATATGAAGCAGGCAAAAAACAATGAAGACTTAACTTTTGACTTTCAAGTGTGACTTAGACCTTGAGTCAGTGTGCTCAATTTAAGCCTTCTCCACATCACATCAGTGACCTTAACTGTTACAAGCCAAGTTTCATGAAAACCCATCTAAGGGTATAGGCTATGGAGCTGATGCGAAAATGGAGGCTCAAAATTTGTTAATTAAAGTATAACCTTGACCTTGAGTAAGAATGACTGACTCGTGCCTTCTGTACATTGTCTCAATGACCTTAACATTTACGCCAAGTTTCCTGAAATTAATTCAAAGGGTATAGGAGATATGGAGCAGGTACAACAATGGAGAAACTCAAACCTTTGACCTTAAAATATGACCTTGACCTTTAGCTAAAATGACTGACTCATGCCCTCTGCACATTGTCTCAATGCCCTTAACATGTAAGGCAAGTTAAATGAACATCCATGGTTTAAACCAACTTAATTAAGCTCGATTGCATAGAAAGCATAAGGCTTATTGAAAGCTCTCGAGTCCATTTCCAGAGTAGAACCAGTACTTGGTGTCATTTGTGGAGATCAAAAGAACACTCCCACAGAGGGGATCAAACCTGTGACCTCCTGGTCACTAGGTTGACACCATAGTCACTGTGCCACAGAAACCTAATGAAAATTCTTCAAAGGGTTAGAAGATATGGAGTACACAAAAGCTTTACAGACATACTTTTGTACTGATGGACTGACAAGCTGGTTGAGGGATGGACCGATTAAGAGAACTGCTATAATCCCCCATCCGCTTTGCAAAAGGGGATAACTATATACCGTAATTACTCTATGTTTTCGGACACTCTTAGTTTTCGGACACTCCTTTTTTTGGCAAAAATAATTATTTTTCGTGATTCTTAATTTTCGGACATACGGATTTTCGTCCATAATTAATGACTCTAAGTTTTCAAAGAGTATATTTAACAGAGTTATTTTACCAAATTTCGGTCCTGTTTTCCATATTCGATCATGGGGTTTTATAACCGGATTAACGTCCTAAAATCTTGCAGATGCATGCCTGAGGGCATTGGACCATTACATTTGCATTATTGGGTAAATAACCTTGTAAACTGGTATTAAACAATGGTTTCGTCCGAAAATCAGATTAAAGAAATCAGTAATTAAACGTTAAAAGCCATAATGGAACAACGGAATAATGTGAATTAATGTCAATTATGTTAATCTTAAACAACTTTCTTTTGAAAATTAGCGTAATGACAATTACCGGGGGTAATGCCAATTAACAGTTCAATAATCTACCGCAATGGTACTACTCTTCTCAGTATGATAACTGTGACAAATACTTAACGCTTCAAAGTGTGATGCACACTATTGCAAGTTTTACGAACAATGGAAGGTGTTAGACAACAACTATCGGACATGAACAAACAAAGAATTCATAGTTTGCTCGTTTATTGCGTTAATTACAGGTTCATACTAGCGAGTATCGGTACATCACATGCTCATCTTTGAACTCGTTGGTCAAAGTACAACCTTGTAGTAACTTTTTGCAAAATAAATTTAGCATTTGAAATTATTTGAAATGCAGTGCAAACATATATGAATGTCATTTATACTATACAGCGTGGTATTTTACAAGCATGGCTATTTCCGGTAGTTGCTGATACAATGGACCCTATTTTCAGACACTTCAATTTTTCGACTCTAAATTTTCAGACACCTATATTTTGTGAATATTTTTCCTATCTAAGTTTTCGGACACGAAAAATAATAATTATTTTTAAGTGTTCAAAAACTTAGATAGAGTTATTACGGTAACTTCTATTAAATTATTTCTTATAGGTTCTGTTTTTTCAAGCTGGCATCATGAGGAACAAATTCTTGGTTAGAATTCCGGTTAAAAAACTTATGTTTTCAAAAGTTTCTCGTTATACCCAATGGACTTTGAAATTTGAGGGTTAACTAAACAAAAACTTATTCGTTAAAAGTTTAGATGCTTTATAACAAAACAAGACAAAAAGTACTAAACTTTTTTTTAATCCTGATGGTTTTCGACAATCTAAAGCAGTGTGAGTTTAAGAGACAGTGGCCTACTTTTCATTTTGAAGGCTACAAAACACTCACAAGTGATGCACCCAAATGTATAAATTCTGCCTTCTAGTTTGTTTCTCAGGCCTTTTTCTGTCTATTTGGGGAAAAAGTACCTAGCAAAATGGGGATTTTTCGAGACGCGAAATCTTTCAAATTGGGAAGAATTTTCATCAACAAAAGCATTATTTTGGCAGGTTTGTTTTCCAGCCATTTTGGATAAAAATCATATAAATTATGGTTATATATTTTGTAGGTTGTTTAAAAAATAAAATTGAGATATAGAGTCTAATAATCATAAGTCATAAGACACTTCTTTCTGGGGGGGCGGGATTTTTTTTTGAGAATTGGGGAAAAAATATGCATATTTGGCATGGGGAATGGGTCCGACTATCGGACCCGTGAGATAGGCAGAAAAAGGCCTGTTTCTGATACAAAACAACAGTTCTCACCTGAGAGAAACACCTCTTTCTGCTGCTATGATCTCGATTTCTTCTTCATCATTGTGCCGAATTTTCAGCGTAAATGTCTCGTGATTAATTACTCCCTGCAATAATTATCAAACAATGGAACAATAACAACTTTAGTTATATCATTTAAAACACAGTACAAGAATAAAGTTTGTTCAAATGCGGGACCATCAGACCTGCATTACTGAACGTGTTCTTCGAATATGAGCCGCGATCTGCAGTCCGCACAGGCTAATCAGTGAAGACACTTTTCCGCTTTTACATTTTTTGTTTGTTTTCCTGAAGTCTATTCTTAACGAAAATCCAGTTTAGGCGGACACTGTTGTCCCTGATTAGCCTGTGCAGACTGCACAGGCTAATCAGGGACAACAGTTTACTCACATACATTACGCCCAGTTTTCCCAGAGCGCTGCTCATATCATTTAACCCTTTGCATGCTGGGAAATTTGTCGTCTGCTAAAATGTCGTCTGCTGAATTTCTAATATGAGCATTTTCTTTGATTTTTTTTTTCAAAGAATACTATCAGAACAGCAAACAGTTTGGATCCTGATGAGACGCCATGTTCTGTGGCGTCTCATCTGGATCCAAACTGTTTGCAAAGGCCTTCAAAATCCGGTTCCAGCACTCAAAGGGTTAAATTGCTTTGACCTGCTGATTGTATGTATGCACCTTTTACATCTACCTACGCGCCTTCTTCATAGCCACACCTCCTGTGGAACTGCGGGTGGACCAAGGGTATTAAGGTCAGTTTGACCCTAACCTTTCACTCAAGGACCCAGTAATCAATTCTGGGAAAACTGAGCTTAGCGCATGTGCAGAGTGCACATGCTTATCTGGGACGACACTTTACACACATGCATTAAGCCCAGTTTTCCCAGAACGTTGCTCAATTAGAATTGAGGATTTATGCATAAGGGGGCATTAGTTTCTGGAGGCAAATATCTGTTATGTTGCATGTCTAACTTCATATAAAATCGGGCAGAAAAAGGTCAATATCTAAAGAAGAAATGTAGGTAAAATATTGGTAAGTCTGTCAAATGATTTGCAATAACATTAGCCTTAAAAGCTTGTTACTATGGTACATTACACACAATGAACATTGCTGTTTGTTACATGTTATGTAAAAAGTTACACTGCTAAAAAAAAGTACATGCTTTCCCATAAATGCTTGAGTTACAGAATACGCAAAAGACAAAACACTTTTATGCAAAACCACACCCATATTAATATTGCACACAACTTAAAAAAAAGAAATGCAAAAACAAGGGAGGCAACTGTAGCCCAGCCCAGCATTCTCCACAAATACAGAAGCATTGCAGGGGAGAGTACTACTGTCTTCTGTTAGACATCACCTTGAAAGAGTTGCTGCTCTTCAATAAATTTTCCTCTTTCACAGAAAACAAAGCAAATACTTGCATGAAATATTGTTCAATTGATAAGAAAGAGAGTAATTAGTCAATTGAACTAACAGATTACAAATGACGTATCCCATGATCTTTTTCAGATTTGCATGCCCTGTTTTTGCATTCATGTTAGCATTTTCCGTCTGCATAGGTACATTTGATTGATTGAGATTGTTTTAGACGAGTGTTTTGTTTGTGATTAATTCTGGGATTAAAGCGAGGTTTGGCAAACCCTCAAATGTGTTTAAACCCCACAATGCTTTGCATTGACCGTTCCAAGATGGTAGTCCCAGTTTTGCTTATTGCATGTGTTATGAATGGTGGTATTCTGTTATAAAAGAAGTTGATAAGAACTCTCTCCTGTTAACCCTTTCAGTGCTGGAACCGAATTTTGAAGGCCTTTGCAAACAGTTTAGATCCAGATGAGACGCCACAGAACGTGGCGTCTCATCAGGATCCAAACTGTTTGCTATTCTGATAGTATTCTTTGAAAAGAAATAGAAGAAAATGCTAATTTTAGAAATTTAACAGACAACATTTTAGCAGACGACAAATTTCCCAGCATGCAAAGGGTTAAGAGTTTCTGGAGTTTCATTGTCTGCTAAATGTAAAAGCCGAAACAAAGATAATAAAATGTATAGCAAATATTCACAAGAAATTCCATGCAAAGTTCTACAGTATAAAGATGCTATATGCAGGGAAACAAATAGTGTTCATTCAATTTAAAGAAAAAGATACTATGCTGAATCTTGTTTTTGCTGATGTTGAAGTTTATGTTTAATGTTTACAATATACTCAATAAGATTAGCTTACAATGATTACTTTTTTTTTGCAAAGATGTACACAAATATATGAACAATGTATACAAACAACAACATCATATTCTGCTTAACTGTTTATATACATTCATTTCAACTACTGATTTACCACATGCTGAAATTGTTAGATCTAGCAGAAATTAAAGAAGCAAACACCAGAAAACAGTGCAAACAAGATGTGTTTGTGAAACACTATGTCCCCTTTTGAGCGATTTTGACTCATATATTTGACCTTTGACCTTGAAGGATGGCCTTGACATTGACCTTACACCACTCAAAATGTGCAGCTCCATGAGATACACATGCATGCCAAATATAAAGTTGCTATGTTGAATATTGCAATGTTATGGCCAAAATGAGCGAATTTGTCCCATATAATTGACCTTTGACCTTGAAGGATGACCATGACCTTGACCTTTCAGCACTCAAAATTTGCAGCTCCATGAGATACACATGCTTGCCAAATATCAAGTTGCTATGTTGAATATTGCAAAAGTTATGGCCAATGTTAAAGTTTGTGCAAACTAACAAACAAACCAACAAACAAACCAACAAAGGACAGGGCAAAAACAATATGTCCCCCAGTATAGACTGGGGGACATAAAAACACAAAACCAGTCGTCCAAGCACCCATCTGACACAGATGAAGAAAATTATGACAAAACATAAACCAGTCCAGTTGTTTTTTAAACTACCAAGCATCTAGGCAACACAGACATACAGAAAAAGCCACCTTTCGCTGAAGAGCTTGGTTAGAAGCAACAGATGAGCTTCTAGAGGAATCGGAATAGAGTGCATTTTCATCGATACTTCCATGGTAACGGAAAGGGGGATGCGTCGCATGCTCTTCGTCCGAAATGGAGGATTGCGTGCCGTAAATGTCGCTCGCACTATGACTGCGGGCTTCCTGTATTCACATGTGAGTATATCGTAGCAAAATAATGAAGTGTGAAACTGCTCTATGCGATGTAGAATTTTTTAGCAGATAGAACAGTTTCCTACTAGACAGTCAGAAGGTAAGAAAAAGACTTAATCGTAAATACCTGATAGGGTGAAAAAGATGAAAAACTTACTAAAATTCTAAATTAATGTATCCAGTGGGTGAAATGATTAGACATTTAGACATAAGATTAGACATTGTGCTAAAAATAAGCAATACATAGCAGAACATTATTAGGAATGATTAATGTGTTAAAACATTGATTGTGAGCCAACAAAAAGCAGATTATTTTGTGTTCATTAATATCTAAACAGATAAAACTCTAGAAAATCTACAAAAATAAAAAAGATTCTTTAAGTAAGGAACTTATCAAAAGGCAATAATTTTTCAAATTGAACAGACTAAATTTTGCTTTAGATTTTAGTTCCCATTATTATTATAGCGGTCATATGTGCCTAAATTCAATTGTTCAGCAAACTGGTATTATGTTGTGATGCTTTCATCAATTAAAATCATAGGGATTTACAATCGAGTCCCAATTTTCTTCCATCTATTCTTCCGACATTAAGGGTCATGCCAATAAACTGCAGAATATCTGCATTGAACAAGTCGTAACCTCATCATGTAGACTATTGCCTGTTGTTTGACCCCTCTAAAATGCCAGAAACAATTGATAAGAAATTTGCGGAAATTAGCGCACAAATCTTTCTGGCTTTCCAACCAAAACGGTGGACAGTGCGTACATTACTGTACATTGTTGCTAATTATGTGGTAACCCTACCATTCTATGTGTAATCATACACTGATTGCCTGTGACATGTTGCCTGCTATTTACCGATTATTGACTTCATGTCTGTATCTGTTCAAGGAACGGAGTTCAACTTGTCACTCTGAACCCTTTTTAACCCTTTACCACTCATATATGCATTTTTGCCCGTTTGTAGTCGAAAATCGAATTGAATTCAAAACCTTTCTTAATAGATACAATTTTAAAGGATTCATTTCCAACCCTAAGATACTGATGAACAGCAAACAGTATGAAAACTGAACAGCCTGCGAGTCACTTGCAGGCTGTTCTAATTGTATGCTGGTGGCATATTGCCATTTTACTTTGCTTCTGAGCGGGAAAGGGTTAAGCTGAAGTTGAACGGAGATTTGCAGCAAAAACACAACAGACTCTGGCAATGCTATAATTAGTATACAATCATGTAACTACATCATGTCTGTTCTGGCTTTGACAATGTCGGGTTGTTGACCTAAATAAATATGCAAATTTACGGAAAAGGATTCTGAAATATTTGCATGAACAAAATCACCATGATAATCCATGTCTGTGGATCCATGAACACTCATGATCCATTGTTTTCAGTGTGTTCGTTCACATTGGAAGGAAAGGGGTTGTTGTTTTAAGCACTATTACATGTTTATGCATTCTTTGTTTAAACCAACACAGAATTTATTCTTATTCTGTAAATGCACAATTGACATATAACAGATTATGGGCTCAGATGGGTTTAAAAAACACTAAAATAGGTATTAAAAATTCCTATCCTTTGTCATGTTGTTTTCAATTATGGGTCAATTATTTTAAAATAAAGCTAACATTTCAATTTTTTTAAGGTCCATGAGAAAGATTGATATATCCGTATTATTTGTAAGAAGGAAAAACAATAGGGCCCCATATTTTAAATTGAACCTGAAAATATTTGGAGATCATTTTCTTTCATTGCTTGCCTGCTTTTTGTATTAACTTAATTTTTGTCAAGTATATCAAAAGTGAAAACGGCTAAAACTGTCAACACTCAGGGGGGATCACTCTGGTCTAAACAGTTTGATACAGAGTTATGGTTTCTTACCGTTGTATGTCTTCGTTTTGCCTTCACCACCTTCTTCCGTTTCAACCTTTTGTCATCTTCTGTTTCTGTGACTTTGCTAAAATGACAACACATTTTTTTTTTCAGAAAAAAACAACAACAACAAATGGTGCATTTCTTCAATTGAAAATCATCATAAGCCAATTTGCAGAGGAGGCTCGCGACCATGGCTTTTCATGGTATTTGAAGGATGATCAATTGATAAAACATGAACGGCCACCACAATCAATAGAATACCATGGTGACCTGCATGGTTGTCATTTTGTCTAAGAATAATCAACCAATGTTTAAATCTCGGGTCAATGCTCTTTTTGATGTTCCTATCTCTTTTTCTTCGCTTTTTATTACATATAAAAAAGTTTAATATCAGTCCAATCATCTTCAAGGTCTATTTAACGCATATAATTGGTAATAGATTTAATACATATGGCTGATTTAAATAGCAATAAAATCAATCAAGCCTGTGTGTTTGATTCCTCATTTTTTTGTGCAAAATATTTATAGCTACTTTTTCTCATATCTTTTTATGACCTACATCAATATCAACTTGATCTTGATATTAAACTGATTTCCCACTAAAAAACGGGAAACAAAGTTTAGGGATATTTGACGAACAGACAGAAGGATAGGAAATCACTATATGCAAGAGGCATAAAAGGCATAAAAACTTCAAATGAGAAGGATTTAACCCTTTGAGCGCTGGAACCGGATTTTGAAGGCCTTTGCAAACAGTTTGGATCCAGATGAGACGCCACAAAACATGGCGTCTCATCAGGATCCAAACTGTCTGCTATTCTGGTAGTATTCTTTGAAAAAAATCAAAGAAAATGCTAATTTTAGAAATTCAGCTGACAACATTTTAGCAGACGACAAATTTCCCAGCATGCAAAGGGTTAAAAATTCATTTAGATACACTTGAGCCTCGTTCTGAGAAAACTGGGCCTAATGCATTCGAGTAAAGTGTCGTCCCAGATTAATCTGGTACGACACTTTCGGCATAAACAGGGATTTTTCAATAATAGGAGACTTCTATAAGACAAAAGATTACCATACAAGCAGAAAGTGTTGTCACTGATAAGCCTGTGTGGACTGAACAGGCTAACCTTGGAGGACGAATGCATTAAGCCCAGTTTTCCCAGAATGCCTCTCAATAATTTAAATAACAATAATCAAACAGCATTGTAACCATTACATGGAGGATATTTGTTGGATTCGGTGGATTATCGATTTAAATTCACAAGTGATCATAGAAATTAATATTTTTACAAGTGGCGCAGCCACAAGTGAAACTATATATTTTCTATGATCACGAGTGAATTAAAATCGATATTCCACCGAATCCAACACATTTTCTTTTTATTTCATGCTTTTTTCACAGTTTATATACATTGTTTAAGAGTTTAACTATAGAATGTCGTTCGTCAAAATAATGACGTCATTTCACAGTAAACACCGAAAATTATCGATAATTTTCACTGATAATTTTCATTGTTTGAAACAGTGAAATTATCAGTTTTAATTCACTGATATTTCTCTATAAACCACCGGAAAGCATTAAATAATAATCGAAATTCAATTTCCAACCACAGTATTGCTAACATGGTCATGTATTCAAGGCATCAATTTAATGTTTACTTTCAAGAGTACATGCCACATTCATGGGCCATAATAGACTCTTTGACCCAGCATAAGTAATTTTTTATGCATGCATCTAAATTAGGGACGCTTTTTTTTACACAGATTAATTGAATTTATCTACATACAAATGAAAGAGAGAATTTTATTTATATCAAGTNTTTTTTTTTTTTTTTTTTTTTTTTTTTTTTTTTTTACCCCTTAATTTGGAATTTTTGAGTCCCATTTGGGGAAAAAAAGTGGTAATTTTGGTTGAAGAAGCAGCCAAAATTCAGCTACTTCAAAGAAGGGTTTTTTGGCCCTGAATGCATTCGAGTAAAGTGTCGTCCCAGATTAATCTGGTACGACACTTTCGGCATAAACAGGGATTTTTCCCTAATAGGAGACCTCTATAAGACAAAAGATGCCATACAAGCAGAAAGTGTTGTCACTGATAAGCCTGTGTGGACTGAACAGGCTAACCTTGGAGGACACTTAACTCAAATGCATTAAGCCCGGTTTTCCCAGAATGCCTCTCAATAATTTAAATAACAATAATCAAACAGCATTGTAACCATTACATAGAGGATATTTGTTGGATTCAGTGGATTATCGATTTAAATTCACGAGTGATCATAGAAATTAATATTTTTACAAGTGGAGCAGCCACAAGTGAAACTATATATTTTCTATGATCACGAGTGAATTAAAATCGATATTCCACCGAATCCAACACATTTTCTTTTTATTTCATGCTTTTTTCACAGTTTATATACATTGTTTAAGAGTTTAACAAAAGAATGTCGTTGGGATAATGACGTCATTTCGTCAAAATAATGACGTCATTTCACAGTAAACAGTGAAAATTATCGATAATTTTCACTGATAATTTTCATTGTTTGAAACAGTGAAATAATCAGTTTTAATTCACTGATATTTCTCTATAAACCACCGGAAAGCATTAAATAATAATCGCAATTCAATTTCCAACCACAGTATTGCTAACATGGTCATGTATTCAAGGCATCAATTTAATTTTTACTTTCGAGAGTACGTGCCACATTCATGGGCCATAATAGACTTTAACCCAGCATAAGTAATTTTTTATGCATGCATCTAAATTAGGGACGCTTTTTTTTTACACAGATTAATTGAATTTATCTACATACAAATGAAAGAGAGAATTTTATTTATATCAAGTAATTCATTCCTGGTCTAAAGGCACATACTTGAAGAAGTTCAGTCGATTAACATGTGTGAACGTCTTTAGAATGCAAATCAACGGTTTAGCGCCAAACTATTGTATCTTAAATAGAAATGTCAAGTACATACAGCAGAGTCATACTAAACCCTCGATTAATTTAATAGCTATATCATTTCAATATAAATCTGGGTACAAACAAAACCATAATTGTTTATTTTGAATAATATATGCATCTTTTTTTTGGTCCAGTTAATTTAAGGTGTGCTTATGTGAATATTAAATATTAATATTAAATAGCTTCAATGAAATATGAAGTCATTCAGATCCTACCAAGTGAATCTCTCCCACCATCCCATAACTCTAAAATGTGAATAAGATGTAAGCATGCTTATATTAAATAAACATGTTATGTTATTGGGTTGTATTTTTAAAGGCCTTTTTATCAGACAAAATTTATCAAAACAAATTTACACCAAGGAAAAGTTCTCTTAAAATAGCATTTATGAAATAGAGCGTGTAGAAATGAAAACTCAGGGCTCAACATGTCAAAATATATAGTATGGTTTTGTGAGAACTTAGGCAAAAAAACACATTAATAGATTTGATCACCAATTTTACGAAATTCACTTTATTGCAATATATTGCATAATCATAAAATGTTTTCCGATTCCATTATTGCAATACGTTAATCATGATATTATTCAATCCTTTTAAAACCATTGAATTACTAAATTTTGCAGCATTGTTATTTTAGCGACTTCTAGCTGTGTTCCCATTTTTGCGCCCATTTATGACCATGACAAATATGAAAACTCTTATTCCAGTGACTATTTGGAATAAGATGTATGTGAATTAAATGTCCGCGATCCCAAATAGAGGTCGCAGTGGCGTAGTGGATATAATGTCAGCCTAGAGACCTGGAGGTCACCGGTTTGATCCCCACTGTGGAAGTGTTCCTTTGATCTCCCCCAATTAGACACCAATTACTGGTTCAATTAGGAAAAGGACTCAAGAGCGTTTCAATATGCAATCAAACTAAAATAGATAGGTTCAAACTTAAATAAACAAAATTTTAAACCCACACATTTAAGTGATTCCATGGTAGCTTTATTTTGATTCATACAGGATACCTGAAAGAATGTCTCCTGTCCTGGATGATCTCCATGGAAACTGGTAGGTCTGCCTCTTCAGGACATAAGCCCTCGTCAATATCCATGGTTATCAGCGATTGGTTGGAGAAACTGGGGGTGGAGTTAGCGTGAGCAAATCGGGTTGTTCGCTCATTGTCTGTAAAAAGTTGAACAGATATAAAATTTAGCCTCACTCTGCGAAAACGGGGTTAAATGCATTTGAGGTCTGCACAGGCTTATCTGGGATGACACTTTGAGCTTTTATGGAATTTTTCATTTAAAGCTTCTAAATTAAATCAAGTTGAGGCAGAAAGCGTCTGGGACAACCCATTACGCACATGCATGAAGCCTCGTTTTTCAAGATCGCGGCTCAATTATATTGATTTCACAGAACAAAATTATATGAAGTCTTCCAGTAGGTTTTGGTACAAAAAAACTATTCATTAGATTATCTACTAATATTTACATGTTTTGGTTTATTTTATGCTTGTCTACCTTTTGTTTACATGTTTTAAGGATTGAACTGGAGAATTTTGCCGGAATAATTTCACTCATTTTTAATATGGTAACGTTGAAAAACATGTTTCATTCACTGTAAAAAGTTGTTTCCGTGAAACAGTGAAAATTTATAATAATTATAACTGTTATTTCTCATTGTTTGAAAACAGAGAATTGCCTATTTTAAATTACTCATATTTCCCTATAAAGCACAAGAATTCATACAATAAATTAACTTACATCTCTGTTCACGCATTCTGCACGCCATTATTTGATACCACACTCTAAACTTACATCCAAGCACAATATTTTTAGAACATTCTTAATATCCAACCTAACCAAATCCACCATAAAACATAACACTGAAGTAATAGATTAACTTATTTCAATATATATCCTGAATCAAAAACCAAATTTTGTTTAAATGGGCCATAACTCTATTGATTGTTTAAAAATTCCAGTTCTATGAACTGCTTTCTTTGTTAATACCAGACCGAATGAATATTTTATGATTTTATAATAATTAACCCTTCGCTCTTCTACTGAATAGTTTTCTTTCTGGGTAAATCTCACGAAGTACAGGATAAATCAATTGATGATTAGTTACACAGTGTGCACACAATAATGCACATTTTATGAGGGTACTTGATAATAATTGAAGTACGTGGGATGACAAGAATGTTGTTGACATTTAACAGGCTTAAAATAGATTTTTATGATCAAATGCATAAAAAAATGGCTTCTCTTATTTGTATGAATGGGGAAAAATAATTTACATTCCTATAATTGAAACTTATATGTTCATGCATATAATTAAACGCAAATAGATTCAGTGAGTAAGTGTAATGTAATCAAAATACAAAATGGATCCTGTGTTACGTTTTGCTGTTTATCCCTTTGAGCGCTGGAACCGGATTTTGAAGGCCTTTGCAAACAGTTTGGATCCAGATGAGACACATCAGGATCCAAACTGTTTGCTATTCTGATAGTATTCTTTGAAAAAAAATCGAAGAAAATGCTTATTTTAGAAATTCAGCAGACGACATTTTAGCAGACGACAACTTGCCCATCTTTGCTACAGAAGTTAATGGAACGTGTACATCGTGCACAACAGGGCCCGTATTCACCAACATATTCTAAGACTTAAGACTAACCCTTTGCATGCTGGGAAATTTGTCGTCTGCTAAAATGTCGTCAGCTGAATTTCTAAAATTAGCATTTTCTATGATTTTTTTTTCAAAAATACTATCAGAATAGCAAACAGTTTGGATCCTGATGAGACGCCACGTTGTGTGGCGTCTCATCTGGATCCAAACTGTTTGCAAAGGCCTTCAAAATCCGGTTCCAGCGCTCAAAGGGCTAAAGCATAGACTAAGATCCAATAAACAGACATCCAGTTATTTGAATATATCAAGGCCACAAATGTTATATCATAAATATATAGTTCTAAAAGAAGAAAATGTGTAGTTACATGCGTTAAATTCCATGTCAGATTTAACTGCATTACAATTTGTATACTAAAAGAACTAAGAACATCCCAGTTTTAAGAATATTCTCCTTTTTACTTTTACTTAATTCTAAGAATTGGTTGGTGATGACCAGTGCAGATTGACAATTGTACAGTAATCGCATAATACACACAGGCACAATTCAAGAGTTAAGCATGAAAATACAGCGTCCGTTTATAGTTTCACACCAAACTCTAAATTATTACTCACTCGACTTTCTTTTAGGGACGTCAAGCACAAGATGGCCATTGAACTCAGTTTGCGCATGAATGCTCATGTCGCACTCCTTACACAGCAACATGGGGCGGTCCTCGTTGTTACGGGTGCAACCCGGGTGATGGCATATCTACAAATATAGAAGCGTGAATTTATAAGATGCTATATGAATAATAACCACATGACGTATGAAATTTGTGTCTCAAAATGGGAAGTGTGGTGTGTTCTTAGAAAACTGGGCAAAATGCTTGTGCGTAAATTGTCATCCCAGATTAGCCTGTGCAGTCCGCACAGGCTAATCAAGGACGACAATTTCCGATTTTATGGAATTTTTCGTTTAAATGATGTCTCTTCTTAGTGAAAATGCAGTTTAGGCTGAAAGTGTCGTCCCGGATTAGCCTGTGCGGACTGCACAGGCTAATCTGGGATGACACTTTGCGCACAAGCATTTTGCCCAGTTTTCTCAGAACACGCCACAATTGCATGACCTTGAAACATGAAAATCCTCTTCATAATAACAATGGTCAAAAGCACCGTTGATCATTGTTTTGCAGCAGCAGCAGTAATAGTACAGGACTGATGGCCATTGTTACGAAATTGTTTGACCATGGTTATTTTTTATGATGAAGATTAAATGTGGCGTGTTCTGAGAAAACTGGGCAAAATGCTTGTGCGTAAAGTGTCATCCCAGATTAGCCTGTGCAGAATCAGGTACGACACTTTCCACCTAAACTGGATTTTCACTAAGAAGAGACATCATTTTAATGAAAAATTCCATAAAAGCAGAAATTGTCGGCCCTGATTAGCCTGTGCGGATTGCACAGGCTAATCTGGGATGACAATTTACGCACAAGCATTTTGCCCAGTTTTCTCAGAACACGACACAAATATGGTCTTTTAAAGTGTATGTTCATTCATGGTCACCTGAGAGTGGCAATAAACTATTTGCATGAAACATGTTTTGCCATAAGGCATAAAACATGGTCACTTTAAGATCAACCATGGCCTGTGAAATTGTGGGGAGCCTATTCTGGCTTTCAGGGATGATTGAGATAGGGTGACCGCGCACTGACCTTGATAATCTGACCATGATAATCTGTGAGATGGAATGTATAACATTTAAAGAAAGTGCAGCGTTATGCTGGAACACTGTTGTATGCAAAATCCAAGTATTCAAATTGTTTGTATGTCAATATAACATTATACAACATGACTTTTTGTAAGTATATCAGGGTAGTGAACATTTGAATAGCAATTATTACATGATATTAAATTTATAAGTGCACATAATCAAATAGGAAAATAATTTCCAAATATTAAAGAATAGCTAAGTATACAAGCTCTGGCTAATATAAAGGGTCACAAACACAATCTCTTGATTTGGAGCGTTGAGTGTAGAATTGTTAGTTGTACACTCTCATTATTTCTATATGAAATATGATAGCTTCATGCTCAACATTTAGCTAGTTTTGATGCAGAACGCAATACTGCATGCATCCCTATAACCCTTCGCATGCTGGGAAATTTGTCGTCTGCTAAAATGTTGTCTGCTGAATTTCTAAAATTAGCATTTTCTTCACTTTTTTTCAAAGAATACTATCAGAATAGCAAACAGTTTGGATCCTGATGAGACGCCACGTTCTGTGGCGTCTCATCTGGATCCAAACTGTTTGCAAAGGCCTTCAAAATCCGGTTCCAGCACTGTAAGAGATCATTTTCAATGTGACCAATTAAGCAGTAGAATTGTTTTCACTCAGGTCATTTGAATACATGTAAAATTCATTCAGGAAATGTATAGCAAGTACAAGTAAAAACTTACAGTTATAGGATAATATATGTTTAATATAAATCCAGTTCTTTTTTATGGTGAAAACTACACATATTAGTTATTATACTTCAGATGTGTGGGTTAAAAAACATCTACCCACTATTTCAAAACCGGTACTAAACCAACTTACCAATGGATTATTTAGTTTTCTCCGCTTTTGAAATATGAACATTTTATCGCTCGTTCAACCACAAAATCTTGTTTTCACTCCCACACACATTTTAAAATGTTGTCATTCTGCACTCTCAATATTTCAACACTAAAAATGGCTTTGTCATGCACAATTTATAAATTATTAAAAGTTAAACACACAATTAAACTGAAAACAAAAATGAACATGCAAGTAAATGTACTGTGTAACCTTCTTAAACCTAAAATTTTGCTTTATTAATATTTATTTAAAAACTCATTTAGAACAATTAAAAAAAAAAATCAACGAAAATCGTATTTAAAAAATCCGCAAGCTTATTTCAGATGAATGAATTTCACAAAATATTCTATTTGTTGTTTAAGTTCAAATCTTTATTTTCACCGCAGATCACAAAACACTTAACACCATCTTGTCTCATGGTGACCTCTATAGCTGTTTATTTCCTTTTATCTATTTTATTTTCACAAGGTTTTGTAAACCTTTGTCAATGCTTTTCTTTAAGCAACCATTGCTAATCAGACATACCCATATAACAATGTCATAAAAACACCCCACGACCACTAAACTGTCTCCACAGACAGGGCCCCGTTAAAATAAATTGATCTCCATCATAAAATCTGAAATAAATGTCCATTGATAACTATTTAACTATTCATCTCACGTTTAACGTTATCATCAAAATTTATATTAAATTTTCAATACCCAGTTGTGTACTTACTCACTTTATTTATTCTGACAGCAAAGTTATATAAACAACCAAGTTAATTATTAAATTCTGTACAAAGACTATTAATTAAAGGTTTATCTATAAACTACTTTACTGGTCAAGTCACTCAAAATATTAAGCTAATGTGGATAATCGTCCTGAAATAATCATTGAGTAAAATATTCATAGTGACAGTTATCTGCTTATCCAATTAATAAGGATTTCTTGAATATTTGAATAATTCTTAATAACTTTATTGCTTCATTTAAATACGCATGTAAATGTATTAGATCCAATAAGTTAGTCAACCCTTTTAATTATTTAACAATCAATAATTTAAAACCAAAAAGTATCAGTGTCAAAATTCAACAGTCAACTGTAAATTTCTATCACTGCTTTTATGACCAAATCAATTAGATATCATGTCCCAATGAAGTATCGAGGGTAATTGTGAGTCACCACTGACTATCTTAACCCTTTGAGCGCTGGAACCGGATTTTGAAGGCCTTTGCAAACAGTTTGGATCCAGATGAGATGCCACAGAACGTGGCGTCTCATCAGGATCCAAACTGTTTGCTATTCTGATAGTATTCTTTGAAAAAAAAGTGAAGAAAATTCTAATTTTAGGAATTCAGCAGACGACATTTTAGCAGACGACAAATTTCCCAGCATGCAAAGGGTTAATTGAGGGCGTTTCAATAAGCCTTAAGGCTTTTGATGCAATCGAGCTAAAATAAATAGGTTTAACACTATGTCAGTTACAACACTGAAACCATACTATACACACATTTTCAAGCATAAGATTGTCAGATTTCTTTATATCACACGCAACAATAGTGACATTTCATAATTAATACACATGTTCCTTACACGCAACAATGTCGACATAATATAATTGATGCACATGTTCCTTACAAAACTAAGAGACAATTTAGCCTCACATTCCACAATTATGAAATCTCATATTGACAAATTATATATCTCACATATCATGACAATTTTCATGCAACACTTCACATCAGGTGTGATATCGGTATTATCCATCAAAATTATCCATTATTTTTTTGTTTCTCAGATTCATATTTAAGTCCATATTAGTGAGACGGTGTACTGACAACCTCAAAAATGTGTAGATGCTATCAATAATAAGTGAGCGAAACAACTTTTATATTACTTTCTAAAGTTATGTATCAATTTTCATATTCACTGAAGCATGAATTATGTATGGGCAAACTGCTAAAAAGACTTGCATTTCTGTTGTATGCGATACTTGCATGGGGGTCTATTTAAAATTCATGGTGTGGCTACAACCTTTCATGTTTCTAAGGAAACCGAAAGTTAAACCTTTCATATTTGTGAATTAACGCATGCAGTCACTGTGACCGAAAACAGTTATAACACTATTATGTGAAGTTGAAATATTTAAAGACATGAATCTAGGAAAAAACTGTGTGCTTTTCTTTTCAAAAATAAATTATAAGCAGTTTTACCTGTTGTATTTATTAATTTTGGCACATTATAAGTAAACACTTGCATAAATAATTGCATTATACAAATTGATTTTACTACAAAACTGGGTGTTTATAAACTGGATTAAAAAAAAAAAAAAAAAAACTTAAAAAAAAAAACCTGTCCATGTTTGCATGAACACAGATTAAAAATACAGCTTAAATGATAAGAAATACAATCACCTTTAACGAAAAAGTCATGGAAAAGTGCTTATTCAAGTAAAAATAATATTACAAAAATACATTCAGAACATGAAATCAAGAGTTTGTTTGAGAAAATCTCAAAAATGATGTTATTGTCATTTAAGGATGACTCTCCCACTGAGTGAGCTATAATTTTATATAATGTAAAAAGGAATGTACTGAAATGTTATGGTCTAAAGTCTACACATTATGATCCTGACAAAAATAAAGCATAACAATAACAAGAGATGTGTTTGTTAGAAACACAATGCCCCCTACTGCACCGCTTTGAAATAAAATTTCTATTTATCGTTCAGCAGGTGTAGAAATTATCTCCCTTTTAAGCTTGTTACTTCCCTTGGATTTTGTGTTTTGACCTTTTACCTTGAAGGATGACCTTGACCTTTCACCACTCATAATGTGCAGCTCCATAAGAAACACATGCATACCAAATATCAAGTTGCTATCTTCAATATTTCAAATATTATGGCCAATGTTAAAGTTTTAGGACGGACGGACGCACAGACTGACGGACTGACAGTTCAACTGCTATATGCCACCCTACAGGAGGCATAAAAAGTGGGCAATAACTCCAAAAGTATGCAGTGGAGAGGTACGGTATTGGGCAATTCGTTTTTTCCTTATTGAAATCGATCTCCTATTGCAGTGTCATTTTCTAAGAGTTATGCTGAGAACAAAAACTTTAAATATGAACTATTAAACACAAAAGGCAATAATTTCAACACAGGCAAATCTGGGAGAACACTTTACGCACATGCATTAACCCTTTGAGTGCTGGAACCGGATTTTGAAGGNCACAAGCATTTTGCCCAGTTTTCTCAGAACACGCCACAAATATGGTCTTTTAAAGCATATGTTCATTCATGGTCACCTGAGAGTGGCAATAAACTATTTGCATGAAACATGTTTTGCCCTAAGGCATAAAACATGGTCACTTTAAGATCAACCATGGCCTGTGAAATTGTGGGAAGCCTATTCTGGCTTTCAGGGATGATTCGAGATAGGGTGATCGCGCACTGACCTTGATAATCTGACCTTGATAATCTGTGAGATGGAATGTATAACATTTAAAGAAAGTGCACAACGTTTCAGCTGGAACACTGTTGTATGCAAAATCCAAGTATTCATATTGTTTGTATGTCAATATAACATTATACAGCATGACTTTTTGTAAGTATATCAGGGTAGTGAACATCGGAATTAAGCAATTATAACATATTAAATTTATAAGTGCACATAATCAAATAGGAAAATAATTTCCAAATATTAAAGAATAGCTAAGTATACAAGCTCTGGCTTATATAAAGGGTCACGAACACAATCTCTTGATTTGGAGCGTTGAGTGTAGAATTGTTAGTTGTACACTCTCATTATTTCTATATGAAATATGATAGCTTCATGCTCAACACTTAGCTAGTTTTGATGCAGAACGCAATACTGAATCCCTATAATTTTCAATGTGACCAATTGAGCAGTAGAATTGTTTTCACTCAGGTCATTTGAATACAATCATGTAAAATTCATTCAGGAAATGTATAACAAGTACAAGTAAAAACTTACAGTTATAGGATAATATATGTTTAATATAAATCACGTTCTTTTTTATGGTGAACACTACACATATTAGTTATTATACTTCAGATGTATGGGTTAAAAAACATCTACCCACTATTTCGAAACCGGTACTAAACCAACTTACCAATGGATTATTTAGTTTTCTCCGCTTTTGAAATATGAACATTTTATTGCTCGTTCAACCACAAAATCTTGTTTTCACTCCCACACACATTTTAAAATGTTATCATTCTGCACTTTCAATATTTCAACACTAAAAATGGCTTTGTCATGCACAATTTGTAAATTATTAAAAGTTAAACACACAATTAAACTGAAAACAAAAATGAACATGCAAGTAAATGTACTGTGTAACCTTCTTAAACCTAAAAAATTGCTTATAAATATTTATTTAAAAAACTCATTTAGAACAATTTAAAAAAAAAAAATCAACAAAAATCGTATTTAAAAAATCCGCAAGCTTATTTCATACGAATGAATTTCACAAAATATTCTATTTGTTGTTTAAGTTCAAATCTTTATTTTCACCGCAGATCACAACACACTTAACACCATCTTGTCTCATGGTGACCTCTATAGCTGTTTATTTCCTTTTATCTATTTTATTTTCACAAGGTTTTGTAAACCTTTGTCAATGCTTTTCTTTAAGCAACCATTGCTAATCAGACATACCCATATAACAATGTCATAAAAACACCCCACGACCACTAAACTGTCTCCACAGACAGGGCCCCGTTAAAATAAATTGATCTCCATCATAAAATCTGAAATAAATGTCCATTGATAACTATTTAACTATTCATCTCACGTTTAACGTTATCATCAAAATTTATATTAAATTTTCAATACCCAGTTGTGTACTTACTCACTTTATTTATTCTGACAGCAAAGTTATATAAACAACCAAGTTAATTATTAAATTCTGTACAAAGACTATTAATTAAAGGTTTATCTATAAACTACTTTACTGGTCAAGTCACTCAAAATATTAAGCTAATGTGGATAATCGTCCTGAAATAATCATTGAGTAAAATATTCATAGTGACAGTTATCTGCTTATCCAATTAATAAGGATTTCTTGAATATTTGAATAATTCTTAATAACTTTATTGCTTCATTTAAATACGCATGTAAATGTATTAGATCCAATAAGTTAGTCAACCCTTTTAATTATTTAACAATCAATAATTTAAAACCAAAAAGTATCAGTGTCAAAATTCAACAGTCAACTGTAAATTTCTATCACTGCTTTTATGACCAAATCAATTAGATATCATGTCCCAATGAAGTATCGAGGGTAATTGTGAGTCACCACTGACTATCTTAACCCTTTGAGCGCTGGAACCGGATTTTGAAGGCCTTTGCAAACAGTTTGGATCCAGATGAGATGCCACAGAACGTGGCGTCTCATCAGGATCCAAACTGTTTGCTATTCTGATAGTATTCTTTGAAAAAAAAGTGAAGAAAATTCTAATTTTAGGAATTCAGCAGACGACATTTTAGCAGACGACAAATTTCCCAGCATGCAAAGGGTTAATTGAGGGCGTTTCAATAAGCCTTAAGGCTTTTGATGCAATCGAGCTAAAATAAATAGGTTTAACACTATGTCAGTTACAACACTGAAACCATACTATACACACATTTTCAAGCATAAGATTGTCAGATTTCTTTATATCACACGCAACAATAGTGACATTTCATAATTAATACACATGTTCCTTACACGCAACAATGTCGACATAATATAATTGATGCACATGTTCCTTACAAAACTAAGAGACAATTTAGCCTCACATTCCACAATTATGAAATCTCATATTGACAAATTATATATCTCACATATCATGACAATTTTCATGCAACACTTCACATCAGGTGTGATATCGGTATTATCCATCAAAATTATCCATTATTTTTTTGTTTCTCAGATTCATATTTAAGTCCATATTAGTGAGACGGTGTACTGACAACCTCAAAAATGTGTAGATGCTATCAATAATAAGTGAGCGAAACAACTTTTATATTACTTTCTAAAGTTATGTATCAATTTTCATATTCACTGAAGCATGAATTATGTATGGGCAAACTGCTAAAAAGACTTGCATTTCTGTTGTATGCGATACTTGCATGGGGGTCTATTTAAAATTCATGGTGTGGCTACAACCTTTCATGTTTCTAAGGAAACCGAAAGTTAAACCTTTCATATTTGTGAATTAACGCATGCAGTCACTGTGACCGAAAACAGTTATAACACTATTATGTGAAGTTGAAATATTTAAAGACATGAATCTAGGAAAAAACTGTGTGCTTTTCTTTNTTACGCACAAGCATTTTGCCCAGTTTTCTCAGAACACGCCACAATTGCATGACCTTGAAACATGAAAATCCTCTTCATAATAACAATGGTCAAAAGCACCGTTGATCATTGTTTTGCAGCAGCAGCAGTAATAGTACAGGACTGATGGCCATTGTTACGAAATTGTTTGACCATGGTTATTTTTTATGATGAAGATTAAATGTGGCGTGTTCTGAGAAAACTGGGCAAAA
>VMBQ01005890.1:0-55702 GCA_007657795.1 Dreissena rostriformis | reverse complement strand
ACTTGTCTGACACAGGCTAGTCTAACTTGTCTGACACAGGCTAGTCCAACTTGTCTGACACAGGCTAGTTCAACTTGTCTGACACAGGCTAGTCAAACTTGTCTGACACAGGCTAGTCCAACTTATCTGGCACAGGCTAGTCCAACTTGTCTGACACAGGCTAGTCATACTCGTCTGACACAGGCTAGTCTAACTTGTCTGACACAGGATAATCCAACTTGTCTGACACAGGCTAGTCCAACTTGTCTGACACAGGCTTGTCCAATGTGTCTGACACAGGCTTGTCCAACTTGTCTGACACAGGCTAGTCTAACCTGTCTGACACAGGCTAGTCCAACGTGTCAGCATTTGCACCACAGTATTGAAAATCGCTGCGAACGTCACAATGAACATCGTTTTCCACTGTTATTTTCGAGCTTCCTAATAATTTAAACATTTTCTTCGGCATTTGCCAATTGTTGTTGTTGTTTCCCATATTTCAATGATAATCAGCGAGGTTTGCCGATTGAGAAAATTAAGTTAACTCAATCGGACTCTCTCGGTCTTTTAGGTAGGTCGCCATTGTGATTTTTTTTCATGGCATGATAACTTAGACGAGCTGCTGAAGCAGCATCGTCAAAAAGGATATTAAAAGTAGGCCAAATATTGAGTTCCCTCTATTTTCCATGCTTAAAACAAAACATGGGTCAAACTATTTTAAACAATTGAAATGATGTTTATGATAAATACAATACCATGCAAATAAAAGATAACTCATTTAAAACACAGGAAGAATGTGGTCTTCTTCCAAACATTGGACACCCTGGTGATTCCGAGTGTAGTGTATGCTATTTATTGGCAGTGTTTGTATGTTAGAAACATCTGCCTGGTTAACTCAGTTGGTAGAGTTACATGCAAGTGTTTCCGTGACCGTGGGTTCGAGCCCTGCACCGGGGCACTTTTCCACCAATGTTACTTTAATTTTGTCTGAAGTAAAAGGCAGAAATTCTGGGATTTTGGCCTAAAAGGTTAAATATAACAGTGTAATGTGTGTGGGTTAGAATCAGCCATCCGGTTAGTTAAGTTGGAAAAGCACCGTGCTTCTGTTCCAGTAGATCAATCCNACTTTTCCACCAATGTTACTTTAATTTCGTCTGAAGTAAAAAATGGAAAATTCTGAGAGTTTGGCCTAAAAGGTTAAAGATAACAGAGTAATGTGTGTGGGTTAGAATCAGCCATCCGGTTAGTCAAGTTGGTAGATCACCGTGCTTCTGTTCCAGTGGATCAATCCTGTGTACAGGTTAAAGCCTTGCACTGGGCGCACTTTTTCTACAAGGTGACTTTATAAGTAAAAAACAACAACAAATAAATATTAAGTGCATTTTTGCAATCTGTAAGTCATTATCATACTGAATATTGCATATTACAGATAACAAGAGATGTGTTTGTNCGACCATTTCATGGTGACCTCCATAAAGCATATACCGACCATTTCATGTTGAACTCCATATAGCATATACCGACCATTTCATGGTGACCTCCATAACGCATATACCGACCATTTCATGTTGACTTCCATAACGCATATACCGACCATTTCATGTTGACCTCTATAACGCATATACCGACCATTTCATGTTGACTTCCATAACGCATATACCGACCTTTTTATGTTGAACTCCATAACGCATATACCGACCATTTCATGTTGACCTCCATAACGCATTCACCGACCATTTCATGTTGACCTCCATAACGCATATACCGACCATTTCATGTTGACCTATATAACGCATTTACCGACCATTTTATGTTGACCTCCATAACGCATATACCGACCATTTCATTTTGACCTCTATAACGCATTTACCGACCATTTCATGTTGACCCCCAAAACGCATATACCGACCATTTCATGTTGACCTCCATAACGCATTTGCCGACCATTTCATGTTTACCTCTATAACGCATTTACCGACCATTTCATGTTGACATCCATAACGCATTTACCGACCATTTCATGTTGACCTCCATAACGCATTTACAGACCATTTCATGTTGACATCCATAACGCATTTACCGACCTTTTCATGGTGACCTCCATAACGCATTTACCGACCATTTCATGTTGACCTCCATAACGCATATACCGACCATTTCATGTTGACCTCCATAACGCATATACCGACCATTTCATGTTGACCTCCATAACGCATATACCGACCATTTCATGTTGACCTCCATAACGCATATACCGACCATTTCATGTTGACCTCCATAACGCATATACCGACCATTTCATGTTGACCTCCATAACGCATATACCGACCATTTCATGTTGACCTCCATAACGCATATACCGACCATTTCATGTTGACCTCCATAACGCATATACCGACCATTTCATGTTGACCTCCATAACGCATATACCGACCATTTCATGTTGACCTCCATAACGCATATACCGACCATTTCATGTTGACCTCCATAACGCATATACCGACCATTTCATGTTGACCTCCATAACGCATATACCGACCATTTCATGTTGACCTCCATAACGCATATACCGACCATTTCATGTTGACCTCCATAACGCATATACCGACCATTTCATGTTGACCTCCATAACGCATATACCGACCATTTCATGTTGACCTCCATAACGCATATACCGACCATTTCATGTTGACCTCCATAACGCATATACCGACCATTTCATGTTGACCTCTTTAACGCATATACCGACCATTTCATGTTGACCTCCATAACGCATATACCGACCATTTCATGTTGACCTCCATAACGCATATACCGACCATTTCATGTTGACCTCCATAACGCATATACCGACCATTTCATGTTGACCTCCATAACGCATATACCGACCATTTCATGTTGACCTCCATAACGCATATACCGACCATTTCATGTTGACCTCCATAACGCATATACCGACCATTTCATGTTGACCTCCATAACGCATATACCGACCATTTCATGTTGACCTCCATAACGCATATACCGACCATTTCATGTTGACCTCCATAACGCATATACCGACCATTTCATGTTGACCTCCATAACGCATATACCGACCATTTCATGTTGACCTCCATAACGCATATACCGACCATTTCATGTTGACCTCCATAACGCATATACCGACCATTTCATGTTGACCTCTTTAACGCATATACCGACCATTTCATGTTGACCTCCATAACGCATATACCGACCATTTCATGTTGACCTCCATAACGCATATACCGACCATTTCATGTTGACCTCCATAACGCATATACCGACCATTTCATGTTGACCTCCATAACGCATATACCGACCATTTCATGTTGACCTCCATAACGCATATACCGACCATTTCATGTTGACCTCCATAACGCATATACCGACCATTTCATGTTGACCTCCATAACGCATATACCGACCATTTCATGTTGACCTCCATAACGCATATACCGACCATTTCATGTTGACCTCCATAACGCATATACCGACCATTTCATGTTGACCTCCATAACGCATATACCGACCATTTCATGTTGACCTCCATAACGCATATACCGACCATTTCATGTTGACCTCCATAACGCATATACCGACCATTTCATGTTGACCTCTTTAACGCATATACCGACCATTTCATGTTGACCTCCATAACGCATATACCGACCATTTCATGTTGACCTCCATAACGCATATACCGACCATTTCATGTTGACCTCCATAACGCATATACCGACCATTTCATGTTGACCTCCATAACGCATATACCGACCATTTCATGTTGACCTCCATAACGCATACACCGACCATTTCATGTTGACCTCCATAATGCATATACCGACCATTTCATGTTGACCTCCACAACGCATACACCGACATTCGTAATAATTATACCGCTGTTATATGAAATTTAAACCTTATGTGTAACGACACTCTGAACTATTTTGCATAACGTAAGCCAGTAACAATAACAGTGGTGTTACATTTTTGTAAATCATTGTGTGCATATATGAGTATTCAATAATTAAATGTGATGTTTTTAGTGACACACAAGCACATGATGACAGTTTAATAATATTAAACTTTTTTACAGAAACTAGGCTAATAAACCTCATTTTGAGCTTGTATGCACAAACCATAACAAAACGTTTATGCATTCTCGGAGATACTAATACCGAGTACTCTGTCGTTTAAAATATTACACTATATAACCGCCTCCATAACGCATTTACCGACCATCGCAAACAAATCGCATTATAACCACATAATTTATTAATTTTGCGTGAAGAGCTTTAAGCGACCTAAATACCTCTGTAAAGTTGTTATCGCATATTTAAAGTCTTTCTCAAAGTAGTGTTATTGCTTTCGTAAAATAGGCTTATCGCGGTATACGGCGAGATCATACAGCCCTTCATATCACTTGTAGACAGAGTTTCGAACACGTGATGAATTCTCTTATTGCGAGATTTATTTCAACCGATATCGATTGCGATACATTTAGTAGTGGTATGCGGACGGGACAGACTTCACTGATTCATTAAGTCACGTCTCGTCAGTGCGCAGGTAATTTTCCTTGTTTTTATTAATATAACGGTTTTACTAGTTAATATTAATGTTTGCTGTTCTCATTATCAGTGTTTTACAATATGATCCTTTTAACATGTTTCTTTTCAATTGATACACTAAGTCAAACTGAATCGTGATTTGTGTTGATGTTGTGCATATACTTACATTTATCAACTCACATATCAATGTATTTTTTATATTGAAAGTGCATGTGTTCACATGAGTTATTTGTAGGTTTATTTAATTACATGAGTGTTATGTAGATCAATTTAAGTGACTATTTGCTAATGTGTGACATTATGCAAACACGATTTTGAGTTATGTTTAGAATAATAAAGAGGTTATATAGATCACAGATGATTTATTTCTAGCAAGGTTATATTCAATATCAAATTAAGTGCCTGTAACCTATGTGTAAATAGTACAAACAAAAACGATTTACTTCGCAAGTACTATCAGAACTCTATATTTTCGAATATTAAACGAATATTAGAGATGCCATAGAAGGTAGAACACTGAACACACAATTATATAAACGCAATTTGTCTAGAATTAATTATTAGACAATTTGTTAAAATGCGCAATTTACGATACCCGATCTTCAATGCCTTCATGGTTTTAAGGAAAAATGCAATCTCAAAACTTGAAAATACTTGTAAGTACATGAAGTAGTATTACATTATTTAAATAATCATAATATGTTTGCTTTCATCTGTTGTACACTTGTAAAAAATCCATCGTAATGTTCGATCAGACGAAAGCCGACCTAGCAGTGTACTATGGTTTACACGGAGCCGTGGGTTATCAGTTTTTGTCACTAGACAATCCTTCATTTCCGGTACATGGCTTCTGATATCACACTATCTTGCAGTTATTTATTACCTGTAATGTTAACGAAGGGTTTGTGATGTGTTTATATATGGGGCTTTAAAATGATTGTTTTATGACATTTGTGTAGTATCGCATATCTGCATTCAACAAATATATCGGGAGCCATTTCCACTGAACACTACTTTCTGACATGTCCTTATAAGAATTTTACTACTGGTGATTTAATATTGTCAGTAATAACTATATGTTGTTGACGTTTTGGTTTTATTTGAGTTCGTTTCAGGAGTCCTCGATGAATCGTTTACGGAGTTTAGTAATAATAAAAGATGGATAGCGTGGTGTTATTTCAACTATTCAATAGTTATAAAATAGATACCCCACTAAATATATTATCATACGAACCACCAACAAGTATTGTAGTGATACATTTATTAAGAACAGTTTGTATTAGAGGAGTTGTTTGGCAGTTTCAAAGTTTCGAAAATGATTAACTATATTAATATAAACAGAGTTTGTAGTGTGCATTATGCTCTTGATAAAAGACCGCGGTGGGAATGACTGATTGATTGATTTTTATTCAGGTTTTAAAACACATACAATTCAAGTTATCATTCAAAATTGCATAACAATTTAAACTAAACATATTTGTGAGATTGCTGCTGATCAAACCCTATGGTATAAAAACTGCCATAAAATAAAATATTAAATAAGTTTTGACAATGAAAATGAACATAAAAAGTGCGACAAGATGAAAAAAGTCTCAAGCGTATCACCTCAATTAGATTTGAAGGGAACAGATCAGCAACTGCCTAACACTTAAAATATGATTAAAAGTTACTCTAATGGAATATAAAATATTGCTTGATTATCACAGTTAAACAGGTCACATATATTTGTTATCACAGATTTTCAGCACATACTAGTAATTTGATATATTATAGAAACAAATTCACAACTTTAGGGAAAACTTAGTATGTACAAAGAAATAACTTGGATAATATAGTGTACAAACCTATGCTTGCCCGTGAAAGTTCGAAAGGTTATTTCCAATGGGGTCCAGTATAGGTTATACTTACTATAATGTTATCCTTTGTGAAAGTTACACAATATGAACAATAAGTCCCTGATAATGTGAGTATACACGTAAGTTGTTACAGTCATGTTTCTAAAATATATTTGCTATGTCAGATGAGTAGACCACAAATATTCTAAAAAGTACAAAAAGTGCTTATCTAAGCACATAAGATGGTTCTTAACAGCTAATCTGAACTTATGTTTATTATCAATTTTCTGCATTGTATCTTGCAAAGCATTCCAATCACTAATTGCGCAGTAGTACAAGGTAATATTTCATATACCATAGCATATGGGCACTCTAAAATTGTCTGTGTTTGCCCGTGTTGAATATGAATGGGTATCTTTCACATATACACATTTTTCTTTCAAGTATGATGGACACTTGTCTTTAACAATTTCAAAAACATGATTCAATCTTAATTGCTTATTTCTATTCTCAAAATTTGGCAATGACATATCTGACAGGTTAAATTGATAAATTCTTTCTCTTTGACCCAGTCCATAGATAAATCTGGCAATTTTATTTTGACATATCTGTAATTTGTCTTTTAGATCTGTATTTAAACTTGGATACCAAGAGGAACAAGCATAGTCAATTTGACACTGAATCAAGTCAGAACATAAGTATTTTCTAGTCCTTGTATCTAAAGACTTTGCATGTCTATACATAAATTTAAGACGAGAGTGCACTTTGCTAACAATGTTGTTTACAATATTTTCACCAGATAATGTGTAAACGTATATGTAATTGTAAGTTGCAGTGAACTGTCAACATGCAAACTCAATAAGAGCGTTAAGTTCGATGTTGATACCTATCCTCTGTACGTGAGATCTGAAGGCGTCATGGAGTGTTGTTAATTGAAAAATTAAAGATGCAATTTAGTTAATGCACTGCCAGTCGCCATAACAGGATCCCCCGCGGCGCACTTCGTCATGGTACGGTCAGGAGGGTCATTCAAAGATTTGATTGTGTCATAGGACATGCATGTTAATGAATCTTAAATTAGAAATTCACATGTTTGTTTATAAATCTTTAAAAAGAAATAAACAACCAATCCCCTTTATAAAAAAGAGGGAAACAAAAGGAGTATATTCCATATGAAGAAGTGAAACTCCAGAAGCTGCAGCAGTATTGCAGTTTTATCATACACACCTCTGTGGTCCTTTATTTATGGTTATTATAGTTGTACTAAATCCCATGACAATATTACTTAAACGAGTTTTTGCATAGTCGGTCGACAACCAACACTTGATTCGGATCAATAAACTAAACTAATCAACTAATGCAACCTTCCTTCGCCAACAAATGATGCTCATTAAAATATAGTTATGTTTTTAACTATGTATGCATTAACAGAATATACGCATGTTATAGTTTAATTGAATACCACATAGGCGTGTTTTTGAAATTGGGTGCCACACAAATAGGTAAAACGTTATTATACAATTGTCAGATTCCATGCTGTTACGATGTGTGGAAAGTGTAAACCTGTGTGAACATCGACGGAAAACAAATATCAATAAAGCAATTTCCAGTATGCAGAGACCATATGCGAATCCAAATTGTCTAAATACTCGCTACAAAGACGGTGGGCATGTTTTATTTTTTGTAATTTAATGGTTGCCTTAAATGCAGCGTTATATAATCAGCAACCTATATAATAACACTTAGAACGGTTACTGCATTGCTTTCATCGTAGGTATAAACCAATGCTGTATATAACAGTCAGTTTGTGGCTTTCTGCTGTTTCAGTATTATGTGACAATTTCCCAGGTTGGCGCTCAAAAGATGGCTGAAACGATTCAATCATAGCCTTATGTATGTCATGTTGCGATAATTTCATATGAGTATTTAGTTTCATATAATTTAGGGCGTACACAACTTTCCTACGTATATAAATAGATGATACTGTGTGGCTTATATTGTTTAATCACTTAATTTTTTTTTGCTGGTATTTTAAAATTGTACAGTACAATATCAACAATCCATGTATATTCGAACGGTATAAACTCAGTTTTAACAAGTATGTTTATCGAAAACAATCCCTTAAATTATATAATTGAATAAAACCACGTGAATGCATCTTTTTCTTCTCGTTCGCCACTACACTTGAAAGTCGGAGGTGAAACGGTGGGCCTCCTGAAAAGTCTCCACCGGTATGTACAGCTTCTCATTCTAATTCCGGCCATACGTTTTCCCTCGGTGGTTGGTGGTCCATACATTCCTGGACGGTTAATCCATCCGATAAGTTGGCCTTTCCGAGAAGGCACTTTTAAGACGGCACGAGGTGGAATCTTTATTGGATGCATGAAGTTGTTTAAAGGGAAATGTCACCTTTTTAAAGTTATTAAAAATACAGATGCGATACAGATGATCGAAAACAATTAAAAACAGAAACATATAGATTAATCAAAATACAATTTGCATTTGACCAACATTAAAGGTAATGCACTTTATAATATTCATGCATTTGTGCGCTCTACTATACACACTTACAAGTTAAACGAATGTCGACAACAGCCCATTGAAGTTTGGTGATAACGTTCAGTACATGAGATGTAGGATTCAAGTCCACAGGTACGCCTCCTTCATATCAACTCAGATGTCTGGGCGAATGTGGACGGTCAATGAGTCAGGGATAAACCGTGGCGGAGAATGAAAACGTAACACGTAAATATTTTTAGTTTCCTTTTAGAATCAGTATACATCAAATTAACAACAGAAGGCGGATTGCTGTGGTATGTATATGCGTATTCGTTACTTGAATGCATTTAATGGAGACAAATAAACCGATTATTGTAGTATGTTAATTGGTAGAAGTGCATTGAATGGAAAAGTTAAATCATCTGCGTGCTACCTAGTTTTTAGCATATATTTAATGGATATGTTGACTCAAAATAATGATTGGTACAGTGTGTATATTCGTTTGTGTTTGTGCGAAATTGATACTGTGGAACAGACTCAAATACACATAACTTCTTGAAATTGTACTTTGCAAGCCAAAGTGTATGTTTTGTTTTTCTAATATAGTATTATAAATATTACATATACATTATATCATACATTACTTTTCAACAAAAACTACATATTGAACGGCCATAGACAAAGAATGAAGCTTAAACTGACATTATGAAAATTTAAGTATTTTTATTATCTGTGAGAGTACTCTATTTAAGGCAATGTTCAAATCGAATCCATTATCTTCATTGATAGTATTATCATCGTTGTTTCATCGCTCGCTTTCGAACCAGGAGTTTCCTATTGATAACTTGTTAGCAATTTGTTGACACAGTCCTCAAAGAGTATGTCACATTGCCATTATATCTGAACAAGTAGTAAGAAACAACAAAGACAATATGTTAACTATTTTTACACAAAAACTATTTTAACAGAGACACTGTAACATGTGAATTGTATCTTCTCAGACTAAATTTCTGTGTCGAAATAATTCACTGCATGTTGCTTTAATTTTTTATCGGAAGTTATGTTTTTAATGTTTATGTGGAAGCAAATGCACTGAATAAAATGTAAATAAAATATCTATTCGTAATGGCTCAGAATTCCTTGTTCGATAAATACTGAATTTTATGTCTGAACAGCGAATTTACTGAGCTATATTAGTTTGTTCAAATCTGTACGGATTTTAGATAATTAAACATGCACTGACTTGATGGGACCACATGAGTCCGCGCAAAGTGATAAACGTATTTTCTTTATCAGCATACTCGCATGAGATCACAGGTAAGGCAAGCATATTTATCGTGTTTTTTTTTTATAACCTAATAGTTTTCAAGGATATAAAGGGTATTTGAAGGGTACGGTTGATAGATCGTACGCTTAACGGTTATTCTTTCCAAACGTTACCATATTTATAAACATTTAGTTAAATATAAATGCCGCGGGAGAATCGTTTTTTTATAAATCTTATAACATACATATAATCCACATGAACTGAATTACAACTGTGCTCTCCCCATAACCAGATTGTTTTGATGGTTGCCACAAACAGAGGGCCAAAGCTCCTACATTAAGCCTTTGAATAATATGAACTAGTGTTTTCCCACTGACCCGACAGTAAAATATACGATGGAAATTTATGAAGATTTATTCAAACAAAAGTTACGAAATTTGCTATGTTACATAAAGCGTTACAACATCGTTATACTACAACAACTTTCATCTTTCTTTCAACATGTTATCAACACTTTAGCATTCAATTAGTAGTTGTATAACAAGCTGTAATTTTGAGTTCTTGTATTCAAAGTTTTATACTCTCATGATTTCACCATATGATAATTTAAAATCTGTCTGCATGTCTGTGTTTTGTCTGTTGAAAATAAAAATGCTGTTATATCTCAATTAGTAAAAAGAGATCAATGAGTAGTCAGTACCTCAACTTGAAATACCTTAATAACACTACGGTATTCGCATGTTGTTCCTATCATCTTGAAAGACACAAAGTAGATTATTTTGTTTCTATTGCTATCAGTGTCCAGTTCGAAAATGGTTCCAGTCCGTTAATAACATTACTGCCAGAGGATATTGTAGTTTTGCTTGTGGGATTGTATTGAACCTTTATGTATTTATCAACATACAAGTTTGAACAAAATCATCATGTAACTTTCACCGACCTAGTTTTTGTGGTATAATTAATTCCTTCTGTGAGTTTTACAATGTTCCAATAGATCACCTGGCTTCCATGATGTTATGTGGTTTCCCCTTATTGCGTGATAGTGTGTGTAATAGACTTTTGTATCGTGATTTCAGAATTGTTGTAAAACTAGAAGTCGTATTTGCTTAATGCCATAACCCACATACAGTATGCGTCATAAGGGGTAAAACAGCTTGGTCAGAGGTCAACTGTATTGCATGTAACATTATGCAGTGGGATAACACTGAATTCACAACACGCAGAACACCGAAACAGTTTTCAGTGTGATTTTATTCCGCTATTAAACTGTGTTCACAAAGTATTCATATCAATTAGATACATTCATTAGTTTTCAATTCGTAATATGTTCAAGTCCAATAATCAAACATACAGGCCTGCCTCGCGACCCACAATTAAAATGAATCCGATGTGTATGGCCAAATAAAAAAATTGGTCCGTTTCCGGTCGCCCGACCGTGTCTCCAGAATCGGCACCGACCATCAAACTTTTTATTGGGGTCGCCAAAAAAGAAATGTGTTCANAAAAAAAAAAAAAAAAAAAAAAAAAAAAAAAAAAAAAAAAAAAAAAATCCCTACCTACCGACCCTGTTTTTTTTCCAATGAGAGCGGAAACGGACCTATTGTTTTTGGCCTATCCTAGCTATATTCGAGCAGATCTGATAAAGTACATAAACTATGACCCTCTTTGTATCTAAAAAGCACTAACCAACGTTGCTAGTAAATAATACTTTGTAATCCACAACAGATGTAAAATATCCTGTAATTAGTATTATTATATGATTATATACAATTTTTCATGATGTTAAAACTTATCCAACCAACCAATGTCAATTTCCAAATAGCTTTAACAGGTGGTTTTAACATTTCATCATTTAATTTAAATCTATCATTTAATCGCAGTGGAAACCCGAACATTTGTAACTTCTTTTATCATGGGCAACTTTGTAATGTTTCATAAACTATTAATAATTTCGATGTTTATGGCAACTTTAACGGCTTAGTTGAGTGAAGTTTCATATTGTTCCTTTTTCTACTGATATAGAGCTGTTGACTTTAACAAACGGTTACTTTCGTTATCCGATACTATCCTACTTATTTCAAATTCTTATCATAGATATTTGACCCGTTACGTTACACATACCTATTTTCTTTAATAAAATACATGTTATGTTATTGTCAATTGACATGTCGTGGAATCGCGTCAAAGGTCTAATCACGTTTATTTAATGTCCGGCTGTAAATTCAGGCATTGCCTATGCTAACATCGAAGTTGTTGTTTGACTGTGACGTATATATTCCTAACATGTTTGTAAGTGGTGGGCATATTATTGTTCAATACAATACATGTTATGTTATTGTCACTTGACATGTCGTGGAGTCACGTCAAAGGTCAAATCACGTTTATTTAATGTCCGGCTGTATTGTCAGGCGTTGGCTATGGAACATCGTAGTTGTTGTTTGGCTGTGACGCCAGGCGTTATCCATGGCACATCGAAGGTGTTGTTCACGTCGAGTGTGTTGCTGTTGTTGTAGTTGTTAATAAGTTGTTGTTGTTATTATTGTCGTCACGAAGTTCGGGTGGTGTGTGTGTTTTGTTCCGATCCATTGATTTGTGGCGAAGTTATGGGTCTATACATTTTCTCTATAATAACCGTTTTCCGGATGTGTTTTACAAAACGCTTTCAGATATTCAGCTGCATCTTGGTATAGTATGACTCTACTAAAATGACTTACAGATGAAGTGTGAGGTACGTACCGGTCCATTGATTTTTTGGCGAAGTTATGGACCTTGGACATAGACATTTTCTTTAAAATAGCTGATGTGCGGCTTCAAAGCGCAGACGAGGGGCGTTGTCTTTCACAAACCCAGGTCTTGTTTTATCTCAAAAGTAGAAGTGTGAGATGTGTTTTGTTAACAGAGTTTACAAAATGACGGCCTAGAATTCCCATTTGAAGGTTCCAAATTGTTTTTATAAAATGTTATGCTTGTCAGTAGATTTCAACATTTAATTTACCCCCCTATGAGCTTTATTATTTAAACCTAAGTAATGATAATATTAAAAACTCGTTAAATCACAATGTTTTAGTATTTATAGCAAACACAATACCACTTTTTCAAATTTTCGTCAAAACGACGCAATTTTTTCCAATCCAAAGAACCCCTTCTATCAAATTGTTGAACAAAATACTGAATATTTTGTTCCAAAAAATCACATAGTAATAATTCCAGTTAAATCAAAAACAAGAATTTATTAATTTGGATCTATTTTAACATTTCATCCAATATATATAGTTTATCAGGACTGTTATCGGAATATCTCTAGTTGATCTATAATAATGAAGAGTGACCTATTGACTGTTGTATAAACAGCCTTCTTTGCTGGAAAGACAACCAGTTACTGACTTAAAAATAGAGTTTTCCCTCATACATAAATCTAACTTAAAAACTTAAATATATACATATACCTTTTGGTTTGAAATTAAAACTTTAGGTCTCATTAAGTAGATGTATTCTTCTGAACTCCGACTTTTTAGACTAGTTTATTTCCGTCGGCTCTCATTTGAGCGCCTTAGGGTACATGTGCCTCATGTTTTATTATATACTTTTCGTGGCACAGCGTGTCTTGATTGCAATGTTTATTATGCTTAAACTTTAATTATTACGCCGGCCAGCCCAGTAAGTAGAAGGCCTGACTACAAATCAGAGCATCACAGATGTCATCCCCGGCCCGGCCACATAACTTGTTTAGCGATTGGTTATTATTCTCGTTTTTATGTCCATACTCCCCTCCCTCTTATTCAAGTATGTTGTCAGTTGCTTGCATAAGTATGTGCATTCAATACTGCTTTGCCAGCTATCACAGGAACAGTGTGAGTTGATACATTCACAGCTGTCACACGAATGAAATACTGTAGAAAACAGCTAAACATCTTACAAAAAACAACACCGAAAATAAACACAAAACTGAACCCCAAATACTAGGTTTACTTTTAACACTCTGTGTCATCTAGTATTGTTCATATAGTAAATTACAACGCATTAAATAAATTATAAACATATCCTAAATATTACGTTGTATTTTGTGCACTTAGTACAGGTTTGCAAGCTAACTAAAAAACAGTTTGAATTGGTAAACTGACCGCGGTGATATGAAGGAAATATTGTAGAAACCGGTTNAAAAAAAAGAAACTGATCATAAAAACTAGCTCCACTTTAACTTTGTGTTGTCTAGTAGTGTTTAAATATATAAGTACATTGTATTTATTTAATATATGTATACTATCGCTAAATGTAGGGTATTATTTTTGTTCTGTTTTGTTCCATTGCACTGCAACAGTATAATATCATCAATAAGGCATAGCATTAATTCAAACCCACGCATTGCAAAGCACAGTTGGTTCGAGCCAAAAACTGACAGATAATCAACCATTATCAACATACCATTTTAAACACACAGTATACCACAATATTTATAATATTTATTATTGTAGACACATACCATAAAACACACATAGCATATACTTGTAAAAACACGCCATTTATAATATTTATTATTGTAGACATATACCATAAAAACACACAGCATATAATTGTAAAAACACACCATTCCATCATAAACACATAGCGTACGGTAATTCACACACAAAATATTATTATTATAAATACACAGCTGTCAATTATGTAAACACTACGTGTCATGATATCGACAAAACATTTAATAAAGAACCGTATCTATGACTACCATATATCATAAAGTCCTCGTGAAACAGGCATATCTGACAAAGGTGCCGGTCCTAACAAGAAACTGTCGGATTGAAAAAAAATGCACATAGAAGTCACAAGTGAATATTCTGCTTGCCGTCCGAACTGACATGTTTACAAAACATGTCGATCCAAATGTAATTGTGTAGGTCAGGACCGTGGGCCAGGCAATTTCGAGAAGACTGGGCTCACTGTTATATTTTCATCACATTTCACGATAAACACCCATCGTATTATGATAACCTCATAAATTAACCACCAACTACAATGTATATGAACTATGAATAAAAACGGTCCAGACATTGATGGCTCCTTAATTGTCAAACTAAAAATTATCGCCACTACCAACACCGTCATCATCATCAAAGCAGCAACATAGCAATAATAACAATAACAATAACCACCATTATCATGATTACCACCAACATCATCTTAATAATAGACATAATTATCGTCCACTTCGTTGTTGTTGCCAAATATGACATATTTTTTTATTTTTTTTTACAGGTGATATGCAGGCCACAGAGAGATTCGTTATAAAGCACATGGTTTTCTTCTGAGATGCAGACTTAACACATTATGGCGAGTCTGGCCGATGTTTTCACTGAGAAAGAAAGGACGAACTGGCTGAAGGCATGGCTGGCAGTGGATATTGCAAAGTCTGGTTTAGATCAGTTGGCGGGGAACGAGGCTAAAACAATTCATGCCAACATATATACTACTGTCTGGTCAAGTGTAAAGGCGCCAGCTTCGTGCTTTGGATGTCACACCGCAAACTTGCTGAAATGTCCCACACAAGGAATATGCAATAAAAGCGGCGCAAACAGCACATGTAAGGCTATGCATGATTCCGCGGCAAAACAGCCACAACCGTGTCCTACTAACGTCTGCAATAAAGTTCTCGACGAAATTAAACAACTCCATAAATTTCCTATTCCTTCGTGGAAAAATACAAGAGCAGAGCAATGGGCATCAAATCCTTGGCAAATTGCAAAGGCGTATTTACCTCCGGACGGATATATTGGAAAGAGTTCGGTGCAAGATACAGACTTCAACGGAATCATCAGTTTTATGATGAACTGTAAACACTTCGACAGCAAGTTTTCATTTCACATAGCTCCAGGAAAAAGCTATCCTCCGTGTTTACTTACAAAGGTAAACAAACGTATTGTATTTTATTAAATTTAATTGTCCGCTCGTCCAAGTTTCTTTTGAGCTCACCTGAGCACGTGGCGCTCATGTGGAGCTGGTAGTATACCGTGTTGTCCGTCATCCATCTGTTCGTGTTTTAAACAGGAAGGCTTATGAGCATTGGGAATTATATTTAAAAAAGGTCATATTAAAAAGCGGTTAATTAAAGAATAACGAAACATTTAAATACTGTAAAATGTACGCGTAGTGGCAGATTAATGGNGGGGGGGGGGGGGAATATTGACTACTATTACATACACACTTATGTGTTTTATTTTATATTTATCCGAATCATAACATATCAATCTCGTGAAATGATTTTAAATTGCGAGTAGACTGAAGTCAAATTTGCAAAGTGTGTATAGTGTAGACCTTTGTATCTTAAACGTATTCTTCATCATTAATTAACACGCGCATGTCATTAATCCTTACCGAATAGTTGATGTGTGTCGTACATCGATTGTTAGTGTTCATTGTCGCCGATACTCATACATTCTTTTCTCCAAAGTCCGTCATTTTAGAATAATGACGTATGCGACAGGTACGCATAGCAACATACATTGTATATGTCCGAGTACATTCACGAGCCACTATTTAAGCATGATTTCGTTCGGCGACTACTCGTTAGCACTCGTGGGAAATTCCCATTTATCAAACATGCGCATATGTTTCCGGTAAGCAATATAAATGCGATTGTTGAATTTATACGATATTAACACACCTATTTTTGTTTAATTATTAAATCTTAAGGCATTGATAGGAGAAGATGGATCGTTTAGGGGAAAAATAAGTCAACAAAAAAAGATAGTTTGCGGGTCTCAATAACGGAATAATCCAGCTATAGATCGAGCATTTTAATGGATTTAAACCATTCGATTAAAATACTTGCTTGGATATACTTGCTTATACAACGATAGTCGCAGTGTTTTCTAACATCAAGGCTTACATTTTGGTAAAGAGGCAATTCAGATCGTTATCGATAAGGACGCGCTGCGGCTTTTGCTTTTGAAAAGGGCCAAGTAGCTTTTGGTAACAGCTTATATGCATTTTTGGAATAAACACTTCTGGTAGGCGATACAGAAAATCTGAATGTGTGAGGCATTACCATACATATGTCCTTTAACTGTTAAGGATTAATGGTCACAGAATTATTATAGTCTTACATAAATACAATAAAAAATTAATATAATATATATTGTTTTCATAAATCACAAGCCAGCCAAAATGTTTATACCAAGTAAAAATGCCGAGAATTCTTTAAAAAAAGATTTCTAAAAATGGGCTGTAGGTTGTATGTAAGTGAAACACATATCAATCACACATGTCATCTTAAAAAAAGTGTAGCCGTCTTATATTGATGATAACTCGTGTGCATGTAGAACAAGTGTACACTGCAAATGTGAATAATTAATTACATTTTGAAGCTAAATTTCGTATGTGCATATATATATATATATAACGAATAACAGCCCCATAATCGAATTGTTGATGCACAACATATAGAGAGAGTACAGTTTCATTTAAAGATGAATCACATTATTACATTTATTTACCATGCAAACGTTTGTCGCAAAACCATAAGTCAATAGTTGAGAACATACATGGCGTGTTGATAATTGTAGGCGCGTGAGATTGGCAGGACTGTGCGTCACTCGTCTCAATGTAAACTCACAGATCCGGATCTTCTGGACATGTTCACAACACTGACCAGCCTGCTGACTGACCCAACGTGTCTAGCACAAGACGTCGCTTCACAGGAGGCTGTGAAGAAATTAGCAAAGGTAATATTGTTTTGTTAAATGACAAATCGTGTCGATATATGCTTTGGTAGTACCCACATAATTCTTATATGTATTATAAAAGCAACTTCACACACGCCGTACTGTATTATTTATCAAAACGATATTTAATATGACATACATCTTTGTCGCCAAATTGAAGATAAGCATATCAGACTAAGGCACTGTCAATAACTTATATGGTGATGATGCAAAAAGCTGAAACTTAGAGCACTTATCATATTTTTTAATCATTAATCATACACATTTTCATACTCGATTTATGGTACAGTTCCTCAATGCGATTCTTATGAAGTTGTGTCATAGATACAATTTTAATCTACATGCATAGTTATGGTACAGTTCTTAAGAAGCATTGATGTGATAAACGTATGTCTTAGATACGCTTTCTCTAATACAGCTGCAAAACGACAGATTGAAGATAACCACAGAGGAAATGATTAATTTACTAGCTGTTGCTCAAGATAAACTTAAGGAAGTTGAAAACATAGCTGAGAATACTCTTTACGAGATAAGGGTGTTCCTTGAACACTGTATGAATGATCTCAAGGAGTACACAGAAAAATGTGAAGAAAAACTTGATGAACGCACTGACAATTGTGAAGATAAACTTGATGAACACACTGAAAAATGTGTAGATAAACTCGATGAACACACTGAGAAATGTGAAGAGCAACTTGATGAACACACTGAAAAATGTGAAGAGCAACTTGATGAACACACTGAAAAATGTGTAGAGCAACTTGATGAACACACTGAGAAATGTGAAGAGCAACTTGATGAACACACTGAAAAATGTGTAGATAAACTTGATGAACACACTGAGAAATGTGAAGAGCAACTTGATGAACACACTGACAAATGCGAAGAGAAACTTGTTGAACACACTGACAAATGTGAAGAGAAACTTGATGAACACACTGAAATATGCGAAAAGAAACTTAATGAGCACACTGAAAAACTTAAAAATGCACTTGATGAACGTTCTCGAAAGCCTGCCGAATCAAGCTATGAGCAATCCTGCGAAGGTATATCTGACTTTATATAGTACTTTTAATCGCTTATCAATAACATTAAACTCATATGTTTGAAAAAAATGCATAAGTGTTTGGGATAATGGAGGCCATTAAAATCCTGAATTGCCATTCCTCAATGAGTCACGTGATTTAAACAGACTATATAGCTAATGATTTAAAATCGTCTTCTCTAAAATGTCGTATCGTGGCCCTCTACCAAGTGTGTTCCAATCTGTCCCATTGATTTAAAATTGTCCCCACCCTGAGGCTACATGTATCTCGTTTCTCTTATATGTGTATATAAAATGCTTCAGAAATCTTCTCTTAAATCGCAAGTCCCAGTGGTTTGGATTTTGGCATGTATCGTTATATTATGGTTCTATACCAAGTTTGTTTGAATCATGCTACTGTCTTAAACACTTACACCGCCATGGGGGTTACTGATTTCCTAACATATATGTATAACGTTCAACCTGTGTACAGCGGTCAGTAAAATGATTGGCCAAAGTGGCCATAGAAGGCACGCGACCCCTGTACTCAGGTGACCACTTTATATAATATGAAAGGCAGTTACTGAAATTAAATTCTTAAGCCGCATAGCAGACGTGTTTACGTCAGAGTTATGATACAACAACGCAGATTAATTTTAGTGTTTACTTTTCACACCTCGAACTTCCTCATGACCACGTAACACTGGGGAAAATGTCTTTCGGAATGAAATTTACTGGCCGTTTGCCGCTCTATTAAGGTGGCCTGTATACTCATGTCACATATAGACTCATTTTTGTAACGAGAATCTAGACGACATCTCTGTCAGGTTGTATAGTGAATTTTTAAAACATGTTTAATCGCCTCTGAAACTTCAAAGCACATGGGTTTCGTGTTTCGCATGTTATATCGAACGATGGTCATGTACTTAGGTTATCAAATCATGCCACTTGGTGAATATTGTCCCAGCCCTGGTGGCTACTTGTTTATCTAATAAGAATATATTGGAAGCTTGAAATAAATCACTTAAGTTACACATTCCCGAGATTTGAAATTTTGCTTTTAACATCGCATGGTTGTCCTGTACCAAGTTTGTTCAAATCATACCCTTTGCATCAAAATTGACTTCATTCTGATGGCAACTTGCTTTAATAATATCTTCGCTGAGTTTGAAAATGGTTGCAGTCAAGTGAACAACATGGCCACCGGGGTATGCAAGTTTCCTTATGTTAAAGTGAAATAATATCATTTAAACCTATTTATTTTAGCTCGATTGCATCGAAAGCCTTGGGCTTTTATGGACACTGTCGAGCCCTTGTCCTGGGAAGAACCATTACTTGGTGTCTATGGAGGAGATAGTGAGGACGCTCCCAGAGGAGTGATCGAACCCACGAACTCCCGATCGCTAGGCGGACACCTCATACACTACACCACCGTGACCTTAATCTATATAAAATATTATAAATGCATTTTGTGTCCTATCAATATACAAGTTTCTCAGAAAGTTTTAAAATGGTATCGGACACATCGCAAAAATCGTATCAGAGAGTCACTTAGTCCCCTATGACCCACTTTTATTTCGTTTTTTGTAGTCCATAATGCGATATCTTTATAAAACAAGTATTTATCTTGCTGGATATTAATTTCAGATTTCCGTCGACGTTTGATTGAACATTACAAAGACACCTCTAGCAATATCCCTCTCTCAACTTTGGACCAAAATCTTGATAAGCGTATAACAGACATATACGCAACGCCTAAAATACATCGAATCGATATAAAGAAAGATGGTACACGCAAGAAAGAAGAGCAAATAAGTTCATACAAAAAAATGTTTTATAGAAACGATCATGCAAATATACGCATTTACGTACAAGGCGAACCCGGCTCAGGAAAGTCAACTTTTGCAGCTAAGTTAGTTCATGATTGGTGCCACGGAAATCAGCCTCCATCGACTGCTCCAACTGAAAATACCTCGTTTAATGATGTGACGACAATTCAAAAGTTCAAGTTCCTATTTTTTATCTCGTTGAGAGATTCGAGGGGACAGACGGATATAACCGAGATGATTAAAACCCAGCTTGTTAAAATACTGCATACTGAAGACGAACTTAACGATGTGTACAAGCTTTTCCAAAAAATAATGAAGACTGAACAATGCCTCTTAGTTCGAGATGGCCTTGACGAATGGGTTGCTCCTGATGGTTGTAATCTAGCTGAACCTTCTATGTCAGGATTTCATAAGGATAAATGGACGATTCTTACAACCGCTCGACCGTGGAAACTGTCTGATGAACGGATCAGGAATTCTCAAATCGACATTCTCTTAGAGATTGACGGTATTGCCAATCCGGATAAGTTTTGTGAAAAAATACTCGGGTGCATAATTGACGAGGATAAGGATCTGGTCAAAACTCTGGATACATTTCACACATTTGTTAAAAGACGTAAGCTTTTATCATTATCATCATCACCGATGCTATACACGGTGGTCATCTGTATGTGGGTAGACACCGTGAAAGAGGAAGAACAATTGCAAGAATCGTCATTGTGTGCATTATACACTATTTTGCTTGAAAGTCTTTGTAAAAAGGCTAACAGTACAGCTGGTTATTTTAATGATTCAAACCCTTCTCCTGTAGAGTGTTTTTCTAGCACACGTTACCTACAGCCAAACATTGCACACTTAGATAAGCTTGCTGCTGCAGCTTGTAAACTGCTGTTCTCCTTTGAAAGAGCAACATCTATTGTTTTTAGTGATATTACTTTGTCCAACTATATTTCCCGGGAGGAGTTCACAGTTTGCAAGACATTTGCTCTCAAGGCAGGAATATTAACAAACAGGAAAGATAAAAGTCGGACAGGTAGCTCCAACTCGTTTATTCACAAAACTATGCAAGAATTTCTCGCAGCATATTATATCGCTCGAAATGCACGTGCCATTGATGACATTATTGACGGATATCTGAAACACTTCACAAATTCCTATCTCGATATATCACAAGTGTTTATATTCCTGTGTGGAATGAACATCGTTGCTGCGAATGCATTGTCAGGTTTGATGAACGAATGTGACATTGCTCATTGCGAAAGTCCCTTCAAGTTGAGGCCATCTAAGTTTCAGAAAATCATTTTAAATGGATTCAGGGAATCAGCAGCGAACACACAGGATGGAATATACCCGAAACTCAGTCGCTTTTACATACAAGTAAACGAAATACAATATGTACATCGCATCTGGTCCACGCTCACCTCAAATGTCCAGTCATTGGTTGTCGACATCTCTAGTACACGACCTAATCTGAGTTTACTTGAAATCGGTCAGCCGAAATGTAATTTTGAGTTAAACCTGGCATCTTGCGACCAGCTGAAACGACTGACAATATCTGACTGTGGCATTCTGCCGGAAGGGGAAATGCCGGAAGGTAAAATATATTATATATTTTCTTAATACCATAAAGTTAATAATCGCAAAATAGTTACGCATGCATTGTTGTTGTTTTTACAACATTTTGCCACTGAATCGAAATGGAGTTCAGTCTGATATAAATGGTTTGAGGTATTTATTTATAAACAGATATTTAATACTGCACTGTCTGTTAATGGAAATAGCTGGAAATCACAACACCTCAATATGAAACATCATCATCACCGTGCTCTTATTCTCGATGGCGATGCAAATTGAACAACAAAGTTAATCCCAACTATTGAACTATTATTTCAATCACCTTCGCTGTATGGATACTTAAATGAAACACACAGTTTTAATATAAATAAATGTAGAACTGTTAAACACGTCTTGTTTGGTTGCTGAACACAATGTGATATATGTATATTATTTGAATGTATTATACAATTTTGAGAAAATTATTAATTGAAAGTGTGAAACATATTAAACTGTTTTAATATATTTTTTGGACGAGATAAATGGATCAAATTCATTTGTGGTTGACATTTAATGTTGTTAAACTATTTTGAGTACACCAATAAGTTCATTTTCGAAACAAAAACTAAATCCCTTTTATAGTACATCCATAAGTTCATTTTCGGAACAGAAGCATCTTAACTTCATCTATTGTGACACCTACGTTTAAGCTCACCTTAAAACAACATGCTTATGGTATGCTTTGTGATAATCATTTGTCCGTCTTTCGGCGTAAGTTGTCTGTCATCAGCATTTACCTTTTCAATACTTAATATACTATTTGTATTGTCCAACATTCATGAGACTTGATCAGAACATTCCAATTGATATCGCTTCGGAGTTTATAACTGGGCCATATGGGTTCAAACATAAGGTAAATTTTATAATGAAACAATAAGTGTGTTAACACTCTTGAAGTCTTATTTGTAGTCTAATATTTATGAAACAAAACATTTGTTCGAAAACGGTTCCGGTCCATTGAAAACAAATTGGCGGAAATTAAAGGGGGGAGTTTTTTTTTGCGAAACCTACATAAAACTTTAAGTCACATTTTTTTTCAAATCATCTGAGAATGTGCTCATAACATTTGTTATAATAGTATATCGGCCAAGTTCAAATCATATTCCAGTGCATTCAAAAACATTGTCACCAGAGTGCTGGTTAGTTTGCATTATATGTATATAAAGAAATCATGTAAACACTGTAGAAGTAAAAAAATTAAGTCCAATCTTAATGAAACTTTGTCTTATCATGTGTTTTTATGATTTCTCTGGCGAGTTTTAAAATAGTTCTGGTTCGTTTAAAATAGTGGCCACGGGACGGAACTTTGTATACACATTTTTGATACAATCATCTTGAAACTCGAACGGAACATTTGTTTTCCAAAATATGTTTGAAAACGGTTCTGGTCGGTTGAAAAACATTGACGTTATGGGGACAAAGAACGTTTAATGTGGATATAGTGAAACGTTGTTTAATTTATAGAGGTCATATTTTTTATCCAATCCTCATTTAAACATGAAAACATTTTATTCTAACGATGTGAAAGCCGAGTACGAAAATGGATCCGGTTAATTGACATGGCGGCCCGAGCGGGTTAGTTTTCGTTACATTTCTGTAGTGAAGCCTTTTTAACACTCTATAAGTGATATATTTTGTTCCAATCGTCACAATCCTTGCTCAGAAAATGATTCCAATAATATCGCTTACGAGTTCTAAAATGGTTCAAAAACATTGCAAAGGCTTCTCAGAACTGTTCATTTCCTTTGTCACGTGGTGGTTTAGGTCACTAGGTCAAATTAAAGACGAAGCTCGTGAACGACCTCTAGGTCACATTAAATTTCCAAATCTTATAAAACTTAAGAATATATGTACCGTTGAAATTTCGTCTGAGTAAAGAGTGGGTTACAGGGGGTATTTTCAGGATTTATGAAACTTAGTCACATTATTTTTCACAATTATTTATTTGCCGACTATAAAACTGGATTAAGTGGGGTCAATATCTAGGCCATTAAGTGAAATTAGAGAGTAGTCTTGTGACAACTATAGAGGCCACATATATTGCTCTTCAAAAACATTTGTCAGAACATTTGTTCCAAGTATATATCGAATAAATTCGAAACTGGGACATGTGGAATCAAACTCTAGGGCACTATGTCAAATTAAAGATAAAGCTTGTGGACACCATTAGGCCACATTTAGCTAAATTCTTATTTACTCCTGACCTCCATTTGGTAAATGGTTTAGTTAACAAATAATAGTTATAATCATAACAAAGATAGCAGTTCCATCCGCATTCGTTGATAGTCGAATTACATACTATGACTACGTTTTCTAGCCTTGCTGGTATACTCCTTCCCTTGTGCATGCTTCCTTAATATATGTTTTTGTAATCTTCCAAACTTGCTTTTTTCGGTCATTGTTTGGTATTTGAAATGTTCTTATTGGCAAACAATCCATATTGTTTACGTACCAAACAACTGTTTGCAGTAGTTTGCAAATATATTAAACTTATTTGAGGTATTTGCTGGTATAGTTTAATATTATGTGATTTTAAAATTATTTAATAAGCCATTTATTTAATTGCTGTACATATCAGATTATATTACCATTCTCGTTCATTTTAATCGAACACGTGTATGCCTCTAGTCAACACGAGCCATCATCTATTGCAGTTTGCATATATATAACATAGTCTATTACAGTGAAGTCGGCGAATACATCTCAATTATCTCTCTTATTTTATCTGGACCTAGGTTTACTTCAAGTTGTTAGTATATGGTTAGCATAATACACACGATACAAGTAACGTTAAAAGACCTACTACGTGTACTGTGTAATTTGGCACACGTCCACAATACCCGGAAATGCCAGACCAGCAAGGGAAGAAGCAACACATTATCTTCTGTACTGGGAGGGGCACAGGCGGGGCCCAGTCAGAACCAACTGGCAGAAGAACTTTATAAAACCTTGTATTTCGTTCCAATACCATTCAAACATGTAGAATTGATAGACATTTTCTTATTTCAGGCATTTGTAATTAAGAAGTTACCCAGCTACAATGTAATGAGCCCTTTAGGCCACTGCCTCCTGGTGTTTTACTGCGGATGGCCCAAATCACTTTAATAATGTACAGTTCTGTCCCCCTAAGCTACGCGTCGCAGGGAAACAGCACCATCTGGACGTTAGACTTTGCCCCGTTCCCCCAATCAAATGCTATCGCTGTCAAGGCTATGGACATACGGCAATGTAGGGGAATAGCGCATACCTTGCTTCCTTTTGCCACTGTTCTGGTTCCAATCGCCATGTAATATGTATATGCAATAACCGCAATTGTGTAAGCTTAGGTTGCATATAACCCGCCTTCTTCCAAGGATGTCCCTCTCATACGAAGGCTATGATCATAACTACTTATTCTCTTTGCTATAGTTCTGGCTGGGTCGTTAGTGGGTATGGTCACCCAACAGGTAGACAGCCAAACCATCCATAGAGGTTACCCATATCGAACACCAATTCCCCCACGCACTATTTCACCCAATCAGGGATTTGGCTACATAGATGCCCTCCTATGGATTTCAGGGGGTCTTTCCTGTCAGCTGCTGATAGTATCACCATGTGTTCGGGCTCAACTGTCTCCGGCAACTCTTATCTTGATTTGATCAAATGAATTCAGGCGTGTGCAAGATAAAAGAGTAAAACTTGGTTAGTTTGCCCTGTAGCCGAACCAGAATAGTCCAAACCCAGATATCTATATGTAGCTTTCTGCCTTAAGAAACAACAGACGTACCTTGAAGGCAAGAATTGCAATTACAGATCCTCTAGCAACAAATCAAAGTAATAGACACGTACATTTTAGAAAGCTCACGGATCTCGTATCTGTAATTAAGGACCGTGATTGGCCAACTGGGTGTCGGGAGCAGCATACATTCATAACACAATAGATTCCTGGTTAAGACGGGGTAGACATTTCCAACGGTTATCCCTATGGTAATGTGTCCAGCTTAAGAAAGCCATTCTGGATCAAGGGTTCCCCGATACATCCAGGCAGCAAAGCCCCCTCTTCTTCGTCCAAAAACATATCAGTCACTACGTCAAACCAACCACTGTACCTTAACCTAAATACATACCACTCCGATCGTCAACGCACCACTGTGTAATTAAAATGGTCCCTCGCCGGTCATACAAATGCATTGAAATATCTTCACGCCAAGATACATTCCTTAAAGTGAGAACTGATAACTTTTAAGTTCGGACAGTAATCTTAAGATTATATGTTTATTATGGGAGGTTAACCCTCCCAAACTTTACAGATATTACCGATGTTTTGGATGATAATCCAAATCTTAATATACTTGCCATTAAATAGAGGTCATTTCCGAAAAATGCATTATAATCTATTCCTGGATACTCTTTTGAGTATAAAGTTCTCGTCAATATAAATACAAATACTTTACATTTAAAACCTTATTAATAATGAAAAACAGGGGGTTTAACAACTGACAAAATTACATGTTAGTACAGCTATTAAAGTACTAGTTATTACGGATGTCACACATAAGAACCTATACCGTATTCTAAATTTTACTCAATTATACTCAAGAGGTTGTGATATTGAGTCATTGAACGGCCTATGCGATAAATCAGGACCTCGATTCCTGCGTCCTGGATTAATACGGTTCAGCATGATTATGCCCTATTTTGTACGTACATAATCCGGTTAAAGTTGTAGTGCAAGATTAAATAAAGAAAACTTATATCTTTGTAATTACTACAGACATTCACTTGACACTTCTAAAATGTCTTCGGAATCGTCATGCGAGGTCACCGATCAAGACCTTAAAATCTGACGTGAGATTTAGCTGGCTCGTGCTCCTTTTTGAATATATCCAACTTTTGTATTTATCAGACATGCATACCAAGTATGGTGTTACTTAACAACCTAGTTGGTTCAAGGGTAAGTTCGCTTTTGCATACAATATATACAAATTGTGCGATAAATACGTTCAGTTTGGATGGAGATAGTGTGCTTAAATTTTGTTTGCAGGTGGGTCTCATGCTGATCTAGCGAGGCATTGCATTTGGTATTTGTTTGGTAATATGAATTGTTTGTGTGTGTAACTTTTGAGAAGACATGGCTGGCAAAGTTAACTAAAGTCGACTTAAATAATTCGTAAACATCTAGTATTTTGGCATACTCAAAGTCTGTGTTGTTATTTATCAATTTTAAGCTTAATGTTTACATGACGAATATACCTACTCAGATTTTTAGTACAAATTTAGTGTGCTACATTAAACGTTATTGTTTCGTAAGTTTACGTTTCTTCTAGATTGTTTGTACCAATATAAACTTGCACTTTTCACTTTTAGTGAACTTTGCCGATATAATATAACATCAGTAAATGTCTTATCTGGTAAACCAAGCTTGTTTGGAAAAACAATATAAAGATAACACGATTAACTTACATTTGGTATATGTTTCATTACACTTTAATGAGTCATGATGGTGTTCAACCTCTGCATAAGTTAACACAGTTATGTTGAAAAAAACATGCACGTAGTCAGGTTACTCAGCTTCATTTAGCCTATTTAGTACATACTGTTTTCATACTCGGATATCCGATCTTTACTGAACAGAAGTTAAGGTTTGGCATTAACCATAACATCCTCCTTAACAATGTATGACCACATTACGTTATGTTATCATTTCAACGACGAATCAGCAATTCCTGTCCCATTATGCAGGGAATTCTTATGCCTTTCTGTATATTATTAACACGTTAATTTCTGAATTTATCGGTCTGCTAGTCATGAGTCTGTATTATGTTGCTGTGTTTTAAATCGCTGACAAACACTTTTGCATGGTGACAAATAACTGTCATATTATAACCATATTAAGTTTGCGAACATGTTGTCTAATAACACTCGTGGTAATATTAGACTCCAGCACAAGGAAAATGTACACGGGGTCTACTTGAATCATTTTGTCCGTCTGGCGTTGATGCGGTCTTTGGGTTTCTTGACCAGGGCATAACTATAACAGTATCAAAGTACCAAAATGAACAGTCACAGTTAAATATGATTGTTTGAAGAGAGATGCAGTGCATGCGAACCGTAATAGTTGCTCCCACTGAATATATGGTCATTGTAACGTGTTAATATTTCATACTTAACGTTCAACTGCTCTTTTTGAATCACAACTACGAGCTTAATGGTCGTATTTCAACACAAATCAGAATACACCTTAAGTGACCTTTAAGGAATCTAACCACACAATCCTCGGATTTGTAGGACGGGGATCGTTCAATACAGCTAGCCGATCCGTATTGTGATAACATTCACTAAGTTTTGCTGGGCACAGTTGTATTTTGGATTGTCAATTACAAATCAATTTGAGATCCGCTTAAGTAAGGTACTTACTATATATATGGATGTAGTTAAAACGTAAATCGTTTACTTAAAACTGCATAATTGCATCCATCCGTACGAACACTTTGGAAAAATGATATTAACTAATCGCAAGTTTACTAATAAATTCAAAATGTTGGGTTATAGGTTGCAACGTATTTACATGTAGCAACATCCGCGTTATGTTCATAATATTTAAGTTTGTAAAAATGCGTTAACTAGCGAGGGATCAAGACTTTTAAGGAATGAGTTGTATTTCCATAACACACCGGAAATTAGCATTGCTGCGTTAGATCCATTTGTTGTTCCTCTTTTTTAACCTGTGAAAAACAAGCGAGGCATAATGACACGAACCGAAGAGCCATTGCACTATGCGAGGTAGTCCAAATAAATGTGTGTGTAATAGTCCAATTCAAAGATAATGACCATTTCTTTTGCAAATGTCTGCTTCACTCAGTGCAACGGCTTGTTCTATTTACTAATACTCATCCAGTTCAACCAATAGTGCAATTTAAAAAACTTTGGGGTTTTCTTGAATTCATTGCTAATCAAAATATAGCTTAATGTTTGCAAGTTCAATGACATGTTGATCACTTAAGTACATTTTCTATTTAAGAAAACTTAAAAATAAAAATACTTATGCAAAATACTCTGAATCTCTTTGGTTACCTAAAACCAGTCCTTAAAACTTGGATCGTCATATAATGTTGTTTGTACTTCTGATCCGTCACCTTTTGCTTAAAAAAAGAACACAACCAAAACTTACCATCTTCTATAATTATTTACTGATCTTGCATAAATGTGCACGTGTTCAGCTTAGTAAATATATGGGTAGGGTAACTCGCCCTTAAGTCGTTTTTGCCCTTGAGTCAGACATTTGTATCTTTGAAGTTTGTAAAGATAAGTTTACTATAACATGATTTGAGACTTTGTATCAAACATTTTACCCATTGGCACTCAAATTTAACACAATAATACGATGCAATCAGATATTTTACAGTATAATAACTTGTGGTGACGTGAAATTCAGAATTTTCAATTATCGATCAGATTTAAAACATCGGTATTTTGGCCAGATGCATTTCACAGCATTCACCTATGACTGGATATTGAAAACATTACCTTATTCTTATAAAAATAATAAGCAATATTCAGTGGTTTGTTCTTTTTTTGCAGATTTCACAGTAAAACATGTGTTACAAGTCAATCAGCCCTTGAGACGAAATCAATCCGCCCTTATGGCGAACATGGGTTTACCAACTGGCATACGGTTGAGAATTAAACACATATTCATTCCAAATGACACGACTCAATGTATAATGAAACACTTAGATCACAAACAACAAGATTCACATAATGTTTCATCTTAGTATTCACTAGATCTGACCATGTTATTTGAATTCGTTTCTAAAACATATTTTGGTCAACATGTTGACACATCCATACACTTATAAATTCAACACAGGACTGTTACTGTGAATACTTGAATTACAGTTGGGTAAGGGATTTTATTCCGCAAATAAGGGGTTGCTTAGGGATGAATATTTTGGGGTTTAATTGCTAAAAATCCGTTGTTTTTAGGGGTAACAATCCCGTCTGGTTTTTTTTAGAGATTTTTTGGGTTAAAAACGGATTATTTGGGATTGTTAGGGCTGAATAGGGATGCAAGCACTCTGCGCATGCGTGCGGGTTAAAAAGCGGCGTTAAGAATATGCTTTTGCTAGTACTGCGCATGCGTAGGGCTGAAAGGGCGGAGTTATTATCGCGAGCTGTAATTAGCGATAATAACTCCGCCTTTTCAGCCCTACGCATGTGCATTACTGTAATGTATTAAAGCAAAGATCTATAAATAAACACAGATTTGAAACATCCATTCGGACCTTCTTTTTCTTCTTCTTACAATACTGCACAGTAATCCCTCTCTGGGGCATTTTCGTACAGGGGTGTATATACAAAGGCGTTGTACGGAGTGTAAAGTGCGGATTAAGAACAAATAAAAACAGCTCTTTCTTGGTCTATGGTGTGCCTGCAAGAACCCTCTTGAAGGCCTCCAGGCTAACTGCTGTGGTCTGCTGCAACGGTAGCTGGTTCCACAGTTTAATCGCTGAGGGGAAGAAGGAGTACTTGAGTACATCTGTTCTGCAGAATGGTATGATAAATCTGTGTCTATAGCCATGTCCACCAAGAGTCAGATGATGGAAGAATCTTACTGTAGGGATGTCGATTAAATAATTGGTTATGCGGTAGACCATAATCATTTTCGAGTTTTCCCGGCGATGTTGTAGCGAACTCCACCAAAGCTGGCTAATCATATTGCTAGTGCTACTTGTTCGTCTGTAGTCACCCTTCACAAAACGTGCTTTCCGTCTTTGAACTGCCTCAATCTGGGTGATGTTTGTCTGCGTGTATGGATCCCAGACAGAACTGGCGTATTCCAGGATTGGTCTGACAAGCGTTTTGTATGACTGTGCCTTGATCTCTTGTGGGCAGCTTGCCAGATTTCTCCTTAGGAATGCTAGGCTGCTGTTTGCCTTTTTCACGGTGTCATCAAAATGGCAGTTCCAGGATAGGTTGTGTGTTTGAGTAACACCGAAGTATTTACGCCCTTGACTTCGCACAGGTCCTGCCCATGGATTTGGTAGGTATGCTTGATTGGGTTCCTCTTGCGAGTTACTCTTATCACCTCGCATTTGCTTGGGTTGAATGACATCATCCACTTCTTCTTCCACTCCTGTAGTCGTTCAAGATCTTCTTGTAGTAGAAGAGAGTCCGTCTCTGAGCGGATCTTGTGGTAGACCAGGGAGTTATCAGCAAATAGCCGGATGGTGGAAGACACATTCAGGGGGAGGTCATTTATGTATAGGAGGAACAACAGAGGGCCAAGGACGGATCCCTGTGGAACTCCTGAAGTGACTGGAGCAGAGGAGGAGGACTGACCTTCGACTACAACCTGCTGTGAGCGGTTAGAAAGGAAACTTTGGATCCAGTGCAGTGTGTCTCCTCGGATTCCGTAGTAGTGGGCCTTTGCAAGCAAGGGTTGATGAGGAACGACGTCGAATGCTTTGCTGAAGTCGAGAAGAATTGCATCGACTTGTTCGCCTTCGTCAAGAGCCGAGGCCAGGTCCTGGAGTGCAAGGATTAGTTGGCTCTCCGTTGATCTTCCTTTCCTGAATCCATGTTGCTGGTCTGAAAGGATGTGATGGGTGTCCAAGTGTTTCATGATTTGGCTGTGTAGCACATGTTCAAGGGTCGTACAGCATACAGAAGTCAAAGACATAGGCCTGTAGTTTGCTGGGTTACTACGGTCTCCTTTCTTGAACACAGGTGAAACGTTAGCCGTCTTCCAGTCTGATGGAACTTCACCCTGTTCCAATGAGGCATTACAGAATGTTGTGAGTGCTGGTGTAATTTCTGTTGCATACTCCTTGCGGAAGCGCGTTGGGACATTGTCTGGGCCGGAGGCCTTGTGTGGGTTCAGGTTTTCAAGTAGTTCCTTGACCCCTTCGGCTCCAGCAACAAAGAATGGCATGTCTGGATAGTTGCTTTCTCCCAGAGACGGTATGTCGGATAGCTTTTCAGTCGTGAAGACACCTGTGAACTGGTTGTTCAGGATTTAGGCCTTTTTACCAGGGTCATTATGGGTCACGCAATCAGCTTTCAATGGGTAGATCCCGCTTCCATCCATCCGCTTGCCTTTAACATATGAGTAGAGCTTCTTAGGGTTTTCTGTAACCATGTCACTTACATATGTATGGCTAGCTTTGCGGCATTCATAATGTTGTTATTTCTGTAGGCGCTTGTATTCATCCACGTCAGAAAAAACTCGGGTATGGCGGGCTCTGTTGTATGCTCTCTGCTTGCGTTTGGACAGGTTTTTTACTCTTTTGTTTACCCATGGCTGACTGTGTCTTGTTGTAGACATCTTGGATGGGACAATAGTATTTATTATCTCTGACGTTCCAACGACAAACGCAGACCACATTGTATCAATGTTGGAATGTGTGTCAAATTTCTGAAGGAATTGATTTGTGAAGTCCTTGACAGCTGTGCAAAGGTCAGAAGGAGATGCCTTATTTTCAAAGGGAGAATTGTTCTGCTTGGTAGCTTGTTTCTCCTAGCCTGTGTTCTTGCTTGTACCAGGATGATGTCATGGTCACTTACTCCAGGCAACGACTTGCATTTCTCGATCAGGGATGGTCTGTTGGTGATAAAGAAGTCCAGGGTGTTGGAGTCTCTGGTGGAAAAATCAATCATTTGTTCAGATGACGTATCATAAATGGTGTCGAGTAACTGTACACTAAGGTTTCTTTGATAGTTAGATCCTACCACGGTGTTATGTTTCCAGTCTATATCTGGGAGGTTTAAATCACCACCTATCCAAATAGTGGAGTTCTTGTGTGAGGCATATAGCTCTCTTATACTTAAGCAGAGATCATCCATGTATGCGTTGTCACTACTCGGTGGGCGATACGCAGACCCGATAATTAGAGGGCTGCTACCCGGACACTGGAAGGAAGCTGCAATGAATTCAGAGTTGGTATTGATGTCTAGCTGGGTGCCGAAAATGGTGTCTTTGGCTGCAATCACAACCCCTCCACATCGGTTTTGTACGCGGTCCTTTCTTGCAGCAAAGTAGTAACCATTAAGTTGAACTTCTTTTTCAAAGATACCGGGATACAGCCACGTCTCACAACCTATGACAATATCTGGGTCACTTTCTTCAAGGGTTAGCCTCAAGGATGCCCTCGTTGCCGTCAGATTCTGGAAATTCACCACCAGAATACGAAAGACAGGTCTGGTTAATGCACGTGGTGGTCAATCTTGAATCCTGTTGGGTGTGGATGCAGACTGTGGTTGGCCGGGTGAGCTAACAGATTGGAAGATACTGGTACTTGAGTGATTGGGTGTAATCGGATCGTCCGAGAGTATGCTATAGGTGTTATTCGTAGCACTAGAACTGTTGATAGAATCTGATGATGGTGTGTCAAAAAGTGTTGTAATCAAAGTTTGGGATACCACATGTGAAGCAAATCCAACTTACATTAGACGTGAATCCTCTGTACACATTAAGAGGCATATTAATACAGGATGTGTGATACCAGGTATCACAAGAGTCACAAGCTATGAAACGCTGGTTGCTTTTACAAGGTTTTGCACATACCCCGCACGGGAATTTATATACCGGTCCTGGGTTTGGTTCACAGTCGCCTGATCTTAAAATCTGGTCAGCATATATATTCCATTCTGTGGGAAATGATGGAGGTGGGCCAAGGCCTACAAGGGCAAAAAGTGTGTAAAGTCCACTTGGAGTCGGATACATCTTGGAAACTAAGGTGAAATAGTCATATCCGAAATCTAGGTTGTCCGAAAATATAGACCGGAAATGTTATTGTTTTGAGATTTTGTACTTCTCTGTGATGCTTTTATGTTTGTAGTAGTACGAAGTATTCTAGGGTCCTTTTGTAGAATTCCAGTGATGACTGTTCTGTTTCTTCACTAGAAAAGCGTGTTTTTATTGTATTATTGTTCGTAGTCCGCAAACAGGTACTCTCCGCACAACGACCTTGACATTTCAATAGAAAGTATCGGGTATCGGGTATTAGCGCAACGAAAACGAGATCAATATTACGTAACATCGAGCAGCCGCAAGTCTCATTCTGTTATCTGACGTTATAATTCGTTACTGCAGCGTCTCTGCCCGCTTGATTCCAATACACAACATTTCATTACTTCGCACAATAGAACTGAAAACATTTGAAACATGAAAATGTTTCGATATTTATAGCATCGTTAATAAATTAAACGTGATTTAAATAATAAAAGTCTGTTGATCTATCAATTGCCTTAAACTTAATCATTTCTTTTTGGAAATAATGAATAAAGTATAAGTATAAAGGTGATATCAAAAACTATAGACTAAAACATTATGCTTTTAACTTTAATATCTTCGCGGGTATTAAATTACAATACTTTGAGAGATTATAGGCCACGTTACACTATTTAAAAGTATATAAATGCTTCTGATGTACATTTTAAAGGTAGTATAAAATGTACAAGACTTAGATTTTTTTTTATTTTACATTACTCCTCAAAAACAAAGACAATTTCGTACAATATTTCGCAAAATAAAGTTTAACAAATAACAATCAGCGTTCCTTATATTAATTGCCGAAAATTACAACACCAGATGTGGTATGGTATTAGAGATATTTGTACATACAAAATTTTCTATTTTTTTTTGCATATTTAATTCTATTTTACGATATCTATTTATACTACACATGAACACTAACAAGGTACCATTTTTGTGTTCGGTGTCGTATAACTAGATATATTTGCGGGAAATTAAAATGGAAGTATTTGTTTGACAAAAAAATAAAAACGAGCATTTGTATCTACACAAATCTATGTTAACAGACCACATCGGGCGTTGAAATTTTGGCAATTGCTATAAGGAACGCTGATTTTTCATTATTCAACTGTATTTTGCGAAATAGTGTAAGAAATTGTATATTATTCATTACCGATACAGATTTTGTTATTGAAAAGTACATATCCGCAATTGCCTAAAACGTTACTATTTCTAAATTAACATTTCATGTTGGAATATTGAGAGGTAATATTAAAAGCTATGGACGAAAATAAACTAATTAATATTAAACTGGTGTGGCGATGTTGTCTATATTTCCTAAACTGATATATTGTTTTATTACATTTTCCAAAATAAGTGTAAATAGATTAAAATATAAAACAGGAAACAAATATATTAATTTTGCTTTCTTTTTTTTCGGATAAATAATATTAGCAAGACAATAAACATTTTGAATATACATCTCTTCAAGGGCGACCATGTCCCCAATGTGGATTAATTATTTTAACTATTATGTCTGTGACACCACATGTCTGCGCATGTGTTGATAAGATTTACACGATGAGATGAATGCAATCTCGTCTCCGGGCGTGAACACCCAATAAAGCTAATCTTTGTTTATTGATAGATCTTTGACCTTCATCACACCTTTTTACCTTAAACAATTGGTTTTAACAAACTGTTAAAAATTGTAACTTATAATAATTTAAATGCAAATGGTGAGCAATTAATTACTTATGGCGAGTAAATTGTGAAAACCATAACCGTTAACAATTTTAAACGGAAGCAATTTAATTTCAGTACATGTTTATTTCATCATGTCTCTTTCTTTAACTGATTTACACCGTTTTTTCTATAGCAACGTGATACTATTTGTTGCCTTTGTAAGCAGCTACAGCGTATATCATTCAATAATTATATACATGTTCGCCATGTTAAACCAGTGTTTTTATAAGAGTGCGAAATTGTTGCTGTCGTCTGTCAATTTCCTCGCATGGAAAGCGTGCGTGTTGCAAAAGACTATGTGCTGTTACTAAATAAAGAGGCGCAAATTGGTACTTGTAGTATTTTATAATGAGAAAAAAGATATAGGCAAACAATGGGAAAGTATTGATCTATTGAAACTTTTGACAAAAAAACGTCCGATTACGACTCATGCATCGCGGCAGATGCATTTTTAAAGAGCCAGACTTCGTTGTTTGGCAAGTACGTTGGAAAATTATCCGATACGGTCAATACACGAAAATTAATAACAAATGAAATGAAAATAAATTAAATTTAATTTAAGGCGAAAACTATTCGATTTTTACTTTAATGTGGTTTGCTTGATAATTTAATACAATGCTCGTTGATACCAATGCATTTATGATAATAATTATGTTGTACATTCTTTGTCAGTCTCACACACAAAAAGACAGGTACAGGTTTCTCTACTGAATATCTGCTGAACTTCTTCATTTAAATTGAGTTTCAATTTAAATGAAGTATTTCAGAAGATATTCAGTAGAGAAAACTTTGAAAAAAATCAGGCCGTGGTACACTTTTTTATTGGACAGCGTGGTACACATTTTTATTGAACAGTTCATATCTGCCTTTGCCGGCTGTAATTTTAATTATGTTTCTTAATCAAGTATTAATTTGAAATTAATATAAACAAGTAAAGGTAAGAAACAAATCGATAAATTGGTATTTAGCTGTTCCGGCAATCTTCTCTATATTCCTAAACTGATCTATTTCTTATACTAAATTTTGAAAATAAATGTAATTTTTGGATTGAACTGTAAACAGAAAACACATTTATTTATTCTGCTTTCACTTATAACGGATATTTACTATGAGCAAGACAATACACATTTTGAATACAAATCTGCGATAGAGGCGCAAATGCATTCTCTTCAAGGTGGATGTCCGCATTTTGGATAAAGAGCGTTTACTAGTATACTAAGACACCACATGCCGGTACATGTGTAGATAAGATTATCATGATAAGATGCGTAATTTAATATCGGTTGCCGCAATGACACGAATCTTTGTTGCAGCACGGCAAATATCACGTATAATCCTACCTTTATCGTGTTAAAAACACGCAGTTTCGTTTTTGGAATCCTGGGTGTTAATACAAAAAATCTGTGTTGGGTTCACAAATAACGTGTCTTTTCGGCTATAAAACACTATGCTGTATGCAGCATAGTAATATAAATTGTATTATGCATGAGACCGACGAAATTAAATCCTCATCTAAAAATAGTTGTTTACGCCCCGCCTACTCGTTTTCGTCACTTATCAACTCAGCCTGTTCATCCCAATTCACCGCTGACATCGACTGCACATGAGTAGAGATTAATTAAGCCCTTTAATGGGTGAATTCACCCCTTTCGCTGAATTGCGATGAATTCATCCCTTGTAGGGATGAATTTATCCCTTGCGATGAATTCATCCCTGAAAGGGATTAATTAATCGCAAATCATCTCTTAAACCGCTGGAAAAGGTTTAATACAGATGAATTCGGATTAAACGGGGTTAAAACGAAAAACTCCCAAAAAATCGGCTTAATGAGGGGTATTTTTTATGGATTTTTAAGAAATTAACCCAGGAACAAAATCCCTAAACCACTGTAGGGAATGGATAATTTAATCGATACTCAAGACAAATGTGTGTCCGGGTTAATGGCGAATGTTTTCGACTCATGGGCGAATTCGGTGGGTATTGAAAATCTACTATATTTCAATGAAAATAAGCGGGGAACCAAATGGTTATACGCAAAATAGATTCAAAGATATGATACTATAAGCCTGCACCAGACGAGTCCTGGCATTGGTCGAAGAGCTTGTAATAAAAGATATTACCGTTAACCTGTACGACCCAAGAGCGAGTTACCCTACATGTATGCAAGAAAAGAAATACTATGCCATTCACAAATAATGTTACGTAATTATTGAAAAGGGATATTACTAGTCACGTACAGTTACAGATACTTGTGCGCCATTGCTTTTGGGAAAATAAATTACAATATTTAATCACGTTCATGGCTTACTAAATGAACTTATTCAAGCTTGAACAAGTTTATGTGTAGCCCGGAAGTCACCATCATATCAAAATTCGATACGTTATTTTTCCTTAAAGTACAGTTTGATTATGCGAGATAAACATTTTGACTAAACGGACGCATCATTCAAGCAAAATTTATAATAATAAACAATAAGCACATATGTTTAAAATCTGAATAAAATATATGTTTAGCATTAAGTATTTTATGTTTCTATCCAAATTTTACCAACTAAGGTACGTATTTGTTTATTGTGTTTGATTCTCTGTGCATGGTAATATACCATACCAGATTATGTTATGTTATGCTGGACAAACCGGATCATCCGCTTTGTTGTGCCAGGTCGTGCCGCGTTGTATTGTACCAAACAATGATGGTCCATTCCGTATTATAACAAAGAATAACAATTTTTAGAGTGGGTATTCTTACATATCGAGCACAATGATGATAAAAAACACTCAAGTGAATAACGAAAATGTTCTAGATGAAGGATGAGTTCTCTTATTCACATATGCGAACATTGCATTCGTATTATTTAAATATGTGAAATGACGATATGTGAACACTATGGTCTTGGAGAGATTTGTTGGCAAGATCTTAAATTGTAAAAACTATAGGGAAAATACAATAAAGAAAATGCGGAAACAAGGCATCGTGAATGCCTGTAAAAAAATGTGCGTCTTATTATTGTATTAGTCTTAGTACGCTGCAAATAACATAAACATATTTAAGCACACGACTTTCATAAACAGAGCCAATCTCATTGCAGCTATTTCCTACACAATATGTTATTGATTACCACTTCACTCACACATGAATCAATCATCGATCATCTTAGCGATGGTTTTGTCGTGGCAGAAGGGACTTAGTTTTCGGCTTATAAAACCAGTGAAATAACAAAATAATGTGTTTTAATAATTGATTTAAAATATGTGAGGTGTTTGACGTTATATAATATAACGCACCCATTGTATAAAAATTATTTAACTATCAACATTTACAAATATGTGAATATTATCACTAATAATTAACATATAGCCGCTTAAATAGGTCACTCCCGTGAACGTATAGTTAACGTTAATGTATTCCAGTGTGAATTTGGGTTATTCTGAGAAACATTCGGAGACAAAAAATGAATTGTAAATTAGTTTAAACCAAACAGTACTTCACACATACTTTTTGAATCAAATGTAGTTGAATGTGTATTGGCTGTCATTTAACTTAAAATATTTTTAATCTTTGAATATTGACTGGGATTCTCAATCCAATTTAATTGTATTTAGTTTCTTTGTTATCTTTGTGCATTTAATTATATTTTCAGATTTTGCCAGATTGCCCATATCGGAATTTCTGGTCAGGAATTGTCTCAACAATACAGATCCAGCACAGTGTGGAGACCCTCATCCAGTACTGCCCTCCATAGAATACATTGAATTGTCCTTTGTCAACTTGTCCACTGCCTGGCTACGCAGTCTGTTTAGCACGTTACTGACACTCGATCATGCGGTGATGTGTAAGCTAGTGCAGTGTGGCATAACATCGTCTGTAGAGGGCGCTGACCGAGAGAAGACATATGCAACAATAAAGGTCGGTTTAAACAATGCATTCCACATACACAATGATATCATCAAATCCGGTTTTTGGAAGACTATAAATGGTCTTAATATTAAATGGCTTTGTATCAGTGGCCTAAACAAAAAATGGAAGGAACACGAGTCAGGGTCGTTTTTAAAGTCCTTACAATCACTCCCACAACTGGACACGCTTAATATTCGAATGGAAACTATAAGTCCCAATTTGTGGGAGGCTCTGCATAGTCTGACTATCAAGAGTGTGACTCTGAGTTTAAAGGACGCGTGTAGTGGTCTGATAATAAATGATATATCGAGGTTGTCGCAGGTTCTCATATCGCCCACAAAAATGGAAAGGATTTATATTGACGTTAATGTCCATCCCGATCTGTTAGAGGCTCTGTGTGGTCTGAATATAAAAAGCATCAGTCTATGTGGAAGAGGAGAAAATTTGAAAGGGAATCATGTATCTGCGTTTTTAAAGATGCTCTCGTCGCTCAAAAAGCTCGATAAGCTTGATGTTATCATGAGCAATGATAGTCCTGGTCTGTGGAAGGCCCTCCATGGGTTGAATATCAAGAGTCTAAGTCTGAATGGTGGAAACAGAGGTGTGATTTTGAATCATGTATCGGCGTTTGCACAGTTACTGGCATCGCTCATACGCCTAGAAACGCTTAGTATTACTGCATTGGAAGACAATATCAGTCTTTTGGAGACACTCCATGGTCTAAATATCACGTGTCTGTGTTTGCGTTGGAGTGATTCCGGAGGAGAAGTGAATCGTGCATCGACGTTGTCGCTGTCACTAGCATCGCTCACACGCCTGGAAACGCTTAATATCGAAGTACTCAAAGACAGCCAATGTCTATGGGAGACGATCCATGGTCTGAATATCACGTGTCTGTGTCTCCGTTGGAATCATGGAATAGAAAAGAAAAACATAGAGTCAATGTTGCAATCACTTTCATCGCTCAAACTACTGGAAACGCTTAGTATTAAATTGTTATTTGTCACAAATGAACTATGGCAGTCTCTGAAAGGTCTGAATATAAAGAATCTGAGTCTGAGTGGTTTGCATAAAGGTTTGGATCTGGTTTATACGGACTCGTTATCTCAGTCAATTTCATCGCTCACACAGCTGGAAACGCTTACACTATATTTGGATTGGTTTAAATATGAAGCCCTACAGCTACCTCAATCAGTGAAGTATTTAAGTATATACGTGGATTCATTGCGCCCATTTAAATTACGCGACTGTGTTAGCACACTGTCTTCACTTACTCAGAGAGTTGAGATTAAGCTGGAATTCGGTTGCCCTTTTAACGAGCTCTGCACTGCCACACAACATGAACTGGAGACAATGGGAAATGTTAAAGTGACACGATTTCTGATATACACATGGAAACCCTCTATAGAAACTGGATCTGATTGGTGTGTTCAAAATGTTGTTGTTGACGTTGATGGTCATCTTAATGATGATATCGGTGATGATGAGCTATATAAACAATTCATAGACCATGTGGATGAGTTGAATCGTATTTCTATGAGATTGCGTATTAATTAAAATCCAAATTCGATTGAAAATTAATGAAAGAAAAATACATTTAAGTGCAAATCATGAATATAACTGTAACATGTATTGTTATTTTCCAAAACTGTTTCAAATGCTGTTTACTAATCCACATGCATCTACCTTAATTATTATTTGTTTTACTAATACAATGTGTATGTATGCTCAGGTTTTAGTATCGGTAGTTTGTGATTGCTTAATATTCATAGTTTATAATAATTGTATTCTTGCTGCTGAAATTTTGTATGATAATTGCATTATTTTTAGCTCAACGGAGCTCATATTTCTAATGGAGAGCCTTTAAGATACCGTGTTTTCAGTCACCCGTCATTCTATGCGTTCGTCCGTTAAAATATTTATCCTAACGACTTCTCATTCTGAATCGCTGGGCAGATTTTAAGACAAATTCACATGAATGATCCTTGGGTCACATATTTTTCAAATGTGTTCAGATCGTTTTGGTCTGTTGCAAATGAATGTCAAAGGAGCTTAAATACGATTGACAAAATGAAAAAGTCTTAATTATTCTCTGAAACAACGTAGGTCGGGGATTTTATATTTGGTATGCATCTTCATCTAGTGATCTTCTAGATACTGTGTTCAAATAACGCCATTTGGGCCACGCCCCAGGACGTGATAACTATAGACTAACGTTATGAATAACTATGAAACTGCAAGGGTCAGTGATGAAAAACTGGATGCAAATCAGTGTATGGTAGTCCTCTACAATTTTTTGTTCCAATAATAAGACCTAGGTCAAAATTATCCCGCACAAGTGGTTACTTATCTTATGTTTTCTTATAGTGTGTATATTTGGAACACGTAATAAATCTTCCCCGAAACCGCAAGGCCCAGATGCGCGTTATTTGGCATGTAACATCGTATATATTTTAGTGTTGTTTGCCTTTAATGGTTTTAATTATATTACTGCTATTTCTAAAAATATATTTTTCCTATCACGTTTGAACTGCTGTATAATCTGTAGTTACCAACTTGATTGTTTTATCAATTTCATATGTATAATACATTCTCAGTCTTGTATGCTTTACTGTTAAAAACATTAATTGTTAAACATGGTCACTTTTTTAGCTTTTAACAAAGATCACCTATTTTCATGTTTTATTGAATATGTTATATACTTGGGTGAAAATAAAAGTTCTGTTTTGTTTTGTTCTATAGTGGTCCTATGATAAGTTTGTTTAAATCATGTCTCTAGGATCCTCACAGGTTATGCCCCAGTGGTCAAATTATGTATATAGACAAAGAATGCTGAACATTAAGATTTAACCACTATTGATATCGTTTAAAAGCAAATTATGAGTAGCTATTATCAAACCTGGCATTTCGACGTAAACTCATCATCTAAATTAAAAAGATATTCTCGTGGTACACAAGAACTCAAAGTAGAGCCATACTTGCAAAAACTTCATAACAGATTTGCTCGTGCTATATTCAGAACATCCTGGCACAAAATCGCTATTGAAACTGGTAGATACACGAACTTGACTTTGAATGAACGAACATGCCGATCCTTTAACCAAATTGACACAGAATACCATTTTTTACTTGTTTGCCCAATGTATACGGAGCTCAAAAAGAAACATTTTAAACCTTATAACTGTCACTGGCATACCCTAAATAAATTCGAATTTCTTATAAATCAACATGTAGTAACCCACTTAGTCATTTACTCTTTTAATACTTTTTACTATTATGAATCCACCTCATTTTTCATTTACGAATACTATATGTGTAAAATGTTTCGCTATTGTCATTAACGTTAGTACTGTGATGCTTAATACTCTGTTTTATGTTAGTATGTTGACTTTGTTGTGCTTTGACATAGTATAATGTTTAATCAATACATTTTGGACGTGTACGTGTATATATTATAATGGACTTGTACTTGGACTTGGAATTCACATCTCTTAGATTCTTTGATATTTACGGATTGTACAATATACTATACAAGCAAAAAATTACCAGGAGCCCTGTATACTTGTGGTTTGATATGTAACTGAATAGTTGTTGCTTTGTAAATATTTGTTTGCGTTCTGATGCATACCTGTATTGTTCTTGTTATTTAATATTATAATATATGACTTTAATGAAATCAATTGCTTTAATAGCTCCAAAGAAGTGAAGATTTGTATTTTAGAACATGCACAACATATTATTTTTTTAATCGACACGCGAGATAGTACATGCCTCAAGGGATCGACCTAGGGCCTTTAGGCACTCTTGTTAAATATAACGTGTGTAATAGTGTTGCTGTATTTTAGTCCCACACTGGTTTCAACGGACAGGAAAATAGGTTAATCCTTAGGCCGTCCGTCTGTCCGTCCGAAAACAATCTGGATCATGCAATACCTAACAAACAAACTTATGCTAGGTCGCTTCAAGTAAGAATGTGGATGGAGGCCATACGTGGACTATCATTTTATTTAGCTTTTTTCGTCAAACCATCATAGCGATGTCTTTGGTTACATAAATAGTTTAGGACTTAAAGGGAAAATGCCATAATTCAACAGTGATTAAGCTAGTTTGATGAACCCGATGGAATAACTGTTCTTATTCCCTCGAAATGGGAATGCTGTTTTGTATGTGACAAAGCTTTTCATTATATAAGCATAGATGATCATAAAACTAACGGTGTGATGTCGTTAAAGCTGGTCATGGTGGTCATGATGATGATAATAATAAGTTGACCTGTAAGTATGGATGATCATAAACCTAATGGTGTGATGCCATTGAAGCTGGTCATGGTGGTCATGATGATGATAATGATAAGTTGACCTGTAAGTATGGATGATCATAAAACTAATGGTGTGATGCCATTGAAGCTGGTCATGGTGGTCATGATGATCATAATGATAAGTTGACCTGTAAGTATGGATGATCATAAAACTTACGGTGTGATACCATTGAAGCTGGTCATGGTGGTCATGATGATGATAATGGTAAGTTGACCATGGTGATGTTCATATTAAGTTAGACGATGTTCAGAAACAATGTTGTGTTAACAAGCAGGACGAATTGTGTAACTCAACAACTGTTTTGATAGGGTAAGCATATAGCTGTTTAAAAATAAAAGTTAGTTATGAGAAAATGCAAACGTCAAGTCCTAAAATATAGAACTGTCCATAAGCAGTTACATGAGTAGTTAGAACCAATTTTCCCATCAAAGCACCAACACTGTACACATACGAGTACAGTGCGAAAATGGCAATAGCCGTGCGGTCAGATGAAGTTGGAACCAGATAAGGTGAACAAATTGAATAATGAATTGGAAAGATACTTCATCTAATAACGAACAATTGAATCTTTAGTTTGGCGATTGTGCAATCAATTTGATAAATGCGTTGATGTATGTTTATAAGCCGAGACACATTAGATCTCTGTAAGCTGCAATATCGTGATATACAACCGTCTTTACTATAGAATGTCTGACAATAAGCTCAGGGTGGCTTCGAAATAGCAAATACACATCTGATTTAGAACGTCGACGTATATTCTTTTGAATAAATGATAGCTTTTGTGTTATGTAAATAAGAAATTATTCTATGTAGGAGATCACGTATAGAAGCATACCTATTTGTTAAGAAAACTATGTAAACACAGGGTTTAAAGGAAATCGTAATACTGTAGTAGGAATGTTTACAAATGTGTTTTTGCAAAATAGCATCTGCGAAAGTGCATGTCAATGGAATCCTGTGATGCATAACTAACTACGAAAACATCATAATTAATCTTTATTTTTTCTCCAGAAGTTGATTAAGATCTTTAATTACACTGGAAGTCATCATGAGCCCTTTGCGAACAGTATTAAATCCTTCCAAACTTGAAAATTCGAGAAATTCATGTCAAAACAACTCGGTCTAGATTCTGACGTCACAGAAGCCTGACCAATGGGAATCGGCCTTCCATTCGGCGCGCACCTATTTTGCGCCCTGAACGATTGCAGAAGTGTTGAACTAGTCGTATGTGCACTAGAGGACGGAGAGTGGATTTGTACCGATCAAGGCTGGCACGCAACAGTCCGAGTCCGATATTGTTCAGAATAACGAAGAAAACTAGGACCAGGTTTACTATCCTCTGAAAATGGCCTGAATGCGCCTTAGTTTGTTTTGAAACATTCGTTGACGACTGGTTGGTCTTTAAAATCGTATTGTCCACTATGTCTGATCTTCAGACAAGGAATAAACAGTACTCATAGTTTTGGTAATTCTCAGTTTGATAAGAGTGGGTCGATTCCTCTTCAAGGCAATATTGGCCTACAATGAAACAACCCTATTTGAACTGTTATAAAATGTAGCTAGCATATTTATTAGAGCAACTCAATGCTCATGTATCAATATTAACAACGAAATAATTATTGTAAGAATATATTTATAAGAGCAACTCAATGTTCATGAATCAATATTTACAACAAAATAATTATTGTAAGAATAGATTTATAAGAGCAACTCAATTTTCATTTATCAATTGTTACAACGAAATTAATTTTGTAAGAATATATGCATAAGAAAGGATACAGTTGAAAAATTGTATTCTTTGCAGTTCCCGCTCAACCGACCTGAAAATTCATAGATTAATGTGAGCACTATATTTTTTGTACCCAGCCAACATCAGCCATCTACATATACATGTATTACAACAATTGAACTCATGTTAAAATATAAATATTAAAACAACTCAATATGTGTTACGTATACCGATGATGTGTCTTTTTTTTCAAACTTATGTAAATGTGAAAATAATCTTTAACGCCATTAATTTCTTAAAAGTAGCAATTTGAAGTGTATTCTTAATTTTCTTTTTCGATGATTATCATTTCTGTTTCATATACTAGAGTTTATTTTCAACAATTACCTTAAATATGTGATTTTTAATTTGTACACCTGCATGAAATATACTTGTTATATTTAGTTGTGATTAATTGCGGGAAAATGAAGGACATTCTGATACGGAATATCATCTTCAAACAGCACTACATTGGCGACAGAAAATCACCATGTCCCAAACAAACAGGTCATACGACCCAATGTTGTTACTTTGATATACATACATCTGCACCGAGTTGTCCGACCTCTCTTTGTAGAAAGTTTCCCTGTTCTGTGGCGAGGAATTGACCCAGTCTTTCCACTCCTGGGCTACGGACACGTACCTACAGTGTTCAAAACATGCTATATACACGTAACTTCAGTGTTCAAAATATGCGTTTAACTTCGCGTCAGATAAAAACTTTCCGGAAAAGATACATGGTCCTAGTTGTTGAAACGTTACGCATGTAGCATATAGAGAAATACATTTTAGAAAGAGATTAAGACGATTGGTTTCTTTGAACATCCATTTTAAAGTTTTAAGTTAATACGTATAAAAAAAACAAGTGTACGAAAAATATATTGCCCGAAATACCTTCCCTGGTTTTGAAGTTGTTAGCGGGAGAATAATTGTGTTCACAAAAATCAAATAAAGGATCACCGGTGACTCATATATCTTAATACAACATCAACGTTTTAACAACTAAACCGACATAACAAACATGTACCGATATTTTCCTCTTTAAATTGGCCTACTGAACATACCACTGACGCTCATGAATAAGTCCTTAAAGTTCAATCATGGGCATGGTAAAAATCAACATATTGGTGTTCCTATTAATACTTCTTGTACAGAGGTTATACGAGTTTTCTCAGGAAATCTTGGGGTCCACCACAAAAATATTTGGGACTTTTCGCTTTACCCCTTAAGTGAATGACTTGGTATTACTAAGCATGTATATCAATTGAAGCGTTCTGGGAAAACTGAGCTAAACGCATGAGCTTAAAGTTTCAGGACCAGATTAGCCTGTGCAGTTCGCACATGCTTATCAGGGATGACACTTTCCCACGTTTAATAATATTCGCTAGTGGCACCCTGCAATTGTCTACCCTGAAGTGGGCTTCATGCATGTGCGTAAAGTGTCGTCCCAGATTAGCCTGTGCAGTCCGCGTAGGCTAATCAGGGCGCCACCTTCCAATTGTATGATGTATTTCGTTTAAAGGTAGTCACTACGTAGCGACAAAAAAGGCAGAGCGTGACGTCTCTGTGCGGAAGGCACAGGCTAAACTGGGACGACACTTTACGAACATGCACTAAGCCCAGGTCACTGGTACCTCTTGAACTGTCCCGGCTGCTGAACGCTCACCGTCTGGTACTGTCGATTTTGCAGGAGCAGACGACAGTTTCCCGCTGTTTTGTCCGACAACATTCGCGCACCCTGTCACATAATGCACGGATGTGATATTTGCAAAAAAAGTTTATCCACCTCCCTACCTGTTGGTAAAGAATAGTGTTTTTTTCGTCCAAAACTAAAAATAATAACGTGTTTGTTTTTAATGCACAAGAAACTGTGTATAAAATGGTTTTAACAGCCAATATAAAGAAGTGAAACTCCAGAACTTGGCATTTAAACTCATAAGCGAATCTGGCATGCGCTCGTTGGAGATAAATACCTATTAACTATATTTACTATGAATAGTATCCCCAGCTTATATAAAAAGTATGTACAAAAATAGCTACCGTATTTTCGATAAACAATAAAAGAATCGAATACCCTTTTCGTATTACTTACGTTTTGATAAATGATAAGTTTCGATTCCCCTTTTCCTATTCCTTACGTATGGATAAATGTCTCCGCTTCCAACTGTTACATTCCCTGGTTTCACTCCAATGAAAGATGTACATGGTATTACTAAAATTGGGTATCTTTTTTAATTATTCTCTAGACGAATACAGCCGTTCTATCATAAGACATAAAATAGTGTTATTGCTAGCTAAATTGTGCCGCGTCCTGGGAAAACTGGGTTTAACGAATGTGCGCAAAATGTCGTCCCATATAAGCCTGTGCAGTCCTCTTTGATGTATTTTTTTTTCAAATTAAGTCTCTTCTTAGCTAAATTGAGCCGCGTTCTGGGAAAACTTGGCTCAACGCATGTGCAAAAAGTGTACGCACGGGCTTATCCGGAAGGACACTTTCCGCTTTTATTTTTTTTCCGTTTTATGTCTCTTCTTAGCGGAAATCCAGTTAAGACGAAAAGCGTCGTCCCAGATCAGCCTGTGCGTACAACAAAGGCTAATCTGAGGCGACACTTGCACATGCATTAAGCCCATTTTTCCCATAATGAGGCTAAATTGAACAGTTTTTCATCATAATTCAACAATAGCTCCATCAAGACAGCACATCCGACTATTCTTCCATTTTGATAGTATACCCTGGACATTAATTTTATAGCTGCAGCCGAATAAAGGCTACATTCTCCGGACAATTTCTTTTAAATTCATTTTTCCTCAAAAATGAAACTTACCCCTAGACTGATTATTTCCCGTGAAGTTTCACACTTTGAAAGTTCTGTGAAAGTGCTCTCCAATTTTACGTTTCAATCTCTATGTTACTCTTATTAACAGGCAATGATCCCATCTTCTGAGAATCATAAACAAACATGATATAGTGAACATTTTCCGTCAGTGTTGTCACATGAACAGTATGAGACAGTGTTTATCGAAAATCAGTGGTACATCTTCACAAAAGTACTGATCGGTCATCTGCAAATGCAATCGCCTTGATATGATCCTCGATTTTGGAAAACTGGTCTTAATGCTTGTGCATATACTGTGTTTGGTATACACTTTTTGTCCCATATAAGCCTGTGCAGTCTACGTAGGCTAATCAGGGACGACACTTTCCGCCTAATCTGGATTTTCGCTAAGAAGAGACTTCGATCTAGGCTAATCTGGAAAGACACTTAACGCAAATGTAAATGATTTAAGCCCGGTGCTACCAGAATGCCATTACAGTATCATCATCAGGAAACATGTTAAATTGTATTAAATACCTCTTTGAAATCTCCATCGACATACATGCACGAACACTGTGCATATAATCTAATTTTTTCTTAGTGAATAAGAAGCACGATTTTCATAAATTACACATCAGCGTTCACTCGTGGTATGTTTTAATGGAATGTCTGTTGGATGTAGAGATAATGGAGTTGTTGCACGCAAATTTTAACCAGTACATTAACCCGCACATCCAAACTAAAGGACCGATGCCTTAGAACGCGCACCAATGCTATGAATTTCTGAGAGGACAATTGTTCCAAGTTATTTTGCTTAGAGTTTTTATTAACAATGTTCACTGGTGTATGTCCAGTTTTATCCCAGAGACATGAATTGAACAAAAGGTGTATACCAAACACAAAACGTTTGGACCTTGAAGTTTCGTATAACACAATTACAAATTAATTGTGCAACCCAGGACTGTATTGGAGTAAACAATGTGACCAAGGCCATGGCCAGTTAATACGCCTGTGGAATCATTTATCGGTAATTTACTGTTATTTTTCACGTTTTGGAGTAATGAATTATCGTTTCTAAATCACTCATATTTCTTATAAACCACAACAAGTACTCAATACACTAGTTAGGATTTTACAACCATTCCAAACACATAAAGCAACGTTTAGCATCATTCATTTTTAGCATAATGTGCGATTCAAAAGTTATCAAAAATAAACAGCTTATGTACATGTAGCCTTTGTAGAAGACAACCCACTGGATTTTTCTTTTGCTTGTCCCAAGTTTCTGACTTTTTTTTAAAACAAACTGTTAGTATCGCAGGAGTTAATACACATGAGTTCTTGTTGCTATTTATTAATTAAGTTGTGTTTTCGGAAAACTGGGCTAAATGCATATTCGCAAAGTGTCGTCCAAGAAGCAGTCCGCACAGGCTAACCAGGGACGGCAATTTCCGCTTTTTAATAATTTTTCGTAAAAAGAAAGTAACCCGAAACAAAAATCCAATGAAGGCGGAAACTGTCGTCCCTGATTAGCCTATGCGGAGAGCACAGGCTAATCTGGGACGACACTTTACGCACATGCATTAAGCCCAGTTTTCCGAGAACGAGACTCAATTTATTAGCGAATAATCACATTGAACAAACTCCACATTGTTCTTATTGACCCTTTATGCAATATTGATATCAGGTATGTACGTATGAAGCTTCTTTACAATCATTGAATTCATTTTAGTTGGTGCGCCGAACCATTTTTCTACATCAAAAAACGGCGACCTTGGTCATGACACCATTCACATAAAATTCAAGATATTGATGTATATATGTATACAGGTGTATTGCAAAAGCTAATGTCAATCTAGAGCTACAGAGTGGAAACCGCTGTGCTCGATTTAGCATTGGTGACTTTGACACCGCACACCCAATAAGCAGTTCCACTGAGGTGCAGTGTACAACAAGCTTAACAAGGCTAATACAAATACCCCGTGTCACCTCTGGGGTGGGGTTCTCATCTTTCTTGCATTTCTCTAATTAATCCAACGAACAAGTCTTCATAAAGGGGGATATTTATGGGGCAGAATGCTGAGTTCATGGTATCTGATGAACAATTTGAAAACAACAGTTTATCAAAATTAAGTTGACCCACTACATTATATGGGTTTATTTCATTAGGGGCAAACTAAAACTTTATCACATACGGTATTACCTTCGCATCAGCTTTGTCAGCTATATTAAAAGGCAAATAATTTAAGAATATGTGTACCACTGGGCATGAACAGAGTTTCTAGCACATCTACACTTAATGGTGATGACTTATTTGAAGTTTCAATTGAATCGTCTCAGAGATATGGATGTCGCCCCGGTGATGATGATATCGTTCTCTACACAAACTTATACCATTGTATGCAGACAAACCAACCGACCAACCAACAGGGTGACACAATATACCTTCTCCATGTGGGGATATCATGCGCCTCGTTCTGGGTAAATTTGGCTAACCGTAAAGTGTCGTCCCAGATTAGCCTGGGCGGTTTGCCAAGGCTTATCAGGGTAAGGGACAACTCTTTCCACTGAAACTGGATTTTTGTTTAGAAAATACTTCCTTAAAACAATAGATTCCATAAACGCGGAAAGTGTCGTCCCTAATTAGCATGTGCGGACTTCACAATATGGCACGACACTTAACGCACATGCATTTAGCCCAGTTTTCCCAGAACAAGGCTTTCATAATAGCACAAGTTTGCATAATCCAATCAATTCCCGTCCAATACTTGGACAAACACATTTAGGCAAACTGAACATGATATGTATCCATCATACACAGCTAAAGTCAACTGATCACATAATTGAGTTGACTATCATGGTGTGAATTTATTATTAACAACATTAAGACCAGAAAATGGGAATGAAACCTCTTGAAGTCTTTAGGACAATTATGTTCTGAACAAAATTTAAATACACAAAATAACAATGGGCAATACATCTCAAAATATGTAAGCTAGAGTTATAGTTTTTGCGCACTACACTTCACCCTAATAAAATATAACCACTTTTGAAGTTTCCAATTGATACCTCTTTCAGTTTTTAAAATACGCTCCGGTAAAATTTAAGAAAACAAATTAACAAAAGGGTAAAAACTCTAAAAAAAAAAGGGGGAGCAAGAGTTATGATTCTTGTGGACTGCACATTCCCTTAATCAGATTTATCTACATATTACGTTTCAAGTTCATACCTCTTTTAGTTGTTGAGATAACAAACATAAAAAAACCATAACTCAAAAGGGCCTCGTGGGGTTTGGCTTGTTATTAATCTTGGCCTACATTTTCTGCTGATAAACAATTCCAGACAGTTGAGGGAATATTCAATGAAAACGTGTTATAGAGTGAAAAACAGAAAGTGCGGACAGAAATGACGGAACAACAGATTGATCGAGAGTTCGGAAAGAATATGCTTGCCTGGGAGGAGCAATCTACTAACTAATAAATAACTTGTAACTATGCACATATCCCTACTCACCCGCCCATTCCTCGTGCTCTCTCCAAGCCTTGCTGAGAAGTCGGCCACCATATGCAGGCACGTGCGGTCGTTAAACACTATCCGAACCTTCCCGTTAGAGAGCGCACTGAACCGACCGTACCCGGAGATCTCGCATTCCTCTAAACTGTGCGTTAAAGAGGGCTCGCTTAGAATGACTTCTTCATGCTTGGAAAAGAGTGAAAAGACTTATCAAGACATGTGTAATAGACACTGATGTCCCTACATGTTTAGACACAAGACAAATATGACATATGTGTCACGCTCTTGGAAAACGGAGCTTAATGCATATTCGTAGTGTCGTCCTAGATCAGCCTGTGCAGTCCGCACAGGCTTATCAGGGACGACACTTTCTGCCAAAACTAGATAATGGTTAGAAGAGACTTCCTTTACATGAAAAATAATATAACAGCGGTAAGTGTCGTCCCTTATAAGTCTGTGCAGACTACACAGACTTATTTGGGACAACACTCTACGCATATGCATTTAGCCAAGTTTAAGTGCCCATACCATGCCAAAGTGCACTCCCCGAAAATGTGCATTTAGGATGGCTCGCTGAGGACGATTTTTTCATTCTGGGAAAATAGGAAATACCAGGTTACTGCCTGTTTCCTTTTTGTAATAAGACTTGTAAAGATACTTGCATTTAATATTTGAAAACTAAGTTTTTTTGCTGTGTTTGTGTCTAAAATATAAAACATCGTGGTATCAAATCGTTAGTTTAGTTGAATGTGATTTTTTTTCACCAAAATGACTTCTTTATAGTTGATTCCGAGTAATATGACCTACCTTCAAATATGGACTGCTATACAAACTTTCTGTTGACATGATATAAAAAATATATATCAAACAGTGTTATATAAGGCAGATATCCATGAAGTGGTATGATAACGAGTGACACGTGGTCTTTTTTAATCTAGAAATGTGTTACAGAGACTGAAGTCCTCATGACACATGTTTTGGCACAGACAATTATATTTATAATCAAACATGTTAAATGATGACATATTCATGAATGGCTTCGCAATTAAGGGATCATATCAATGTGATACTGAAAATATACTGCTCCTAAAAAATGCACCACAAAAATAAATCTTTTGCGGAATTCTGCTTTCTCAATTTTACACTGTACTGGATTGTCAATTAGTTGCTATAACAAGATGAAGCCAAAAAAGATCTGAAAACATTCGTTTGTTTTCGAGAACAAAATTCTATACATGTAGAGAACTTATTAATTTTGTAAGAATACTGTAAGAGCAAACACTTTTGCAGTTGTACTTTAAATAATGGTATTGTCTACTAGATTAATATAAGCAACACATATTGTACCAACTTGAATAGTGCTTGTTAAGAGTATCTAATACATACGTGTATTTACAACACAACCCTGATAATTTTGAATGTTAAACAAATATTCAGCATATGTTTGCTTAACAGCAAATTTGAATTCATGAGATTTAAGTGGATTTTTTTACGATTGTGGTGCAACTGTAACTAATTACTCAAACAGCACATTGCGAAATTGTATAATATAGCATTTTTTATTTTTTGTCTAACTAAATGTTTAATCTTTGAGTTATATTTTTTTGGAATATGAAAGAAACAAAAATTAGTTTAGCCCAAACAAGTTTACATTTTAATATGAGCCTCACTCTGTAAAAAGGGGGTTAAATGCATGTGCGTAAAGTGTCGCCTCATATAAGCCTGTTCAGTCTCCGCACAGGCTAATCAAGGACGACTCTTTCCGCCTTAATTGGAATTTTGCTTAGAAGAGACTTTCTTTAAACCAAAAAATACCATAAAAGCGAAAGGTTTCGTCCCTGATTAGCCTGTGCGGAGACTGAACAGGCTAATCTGGAACGACACTTTACGCATATACCCCCATTACATAAAGCGAGGCTCATACATTATTGTCTCAGGTGCCTTCCAGCAGCATAGTCCCAGTGACGCAGGCATGTTGTCCTCCTGTCTCACATGTGCCAGGAACCTGTTAGCGCGCTGGATCAGGGACCACACACAATACTTGCTGCCCGCGGAGGTAAGAGGGGGGGNGGGGGGGGGGGGGGGCTTTCAGAGAGTAGGTGCGCCCCTCCAACTGAAAAGAATGTTGTGGTGATTTAATTACACAATCCAGTACTTGTCACATTGAAGTTGTGTTTGCTTGGGGTTTTTGCAGCTTTTTCCTTCAATATTTTAAGGATTTGTGTCAGAGATCTCTTAACCTAATCACACTTTTCCCAGAAAAGGGAAGAACAAATTATTTCAAACCAACAAACCAACAGAGTTATTTCTTGCTTTCAAAGAGTAGGTGCGTTCCCCCAACTAAAATGAGCCTTGCTCTGTGAAAAGGGGGCTTCATGCATGTGCAAAAAGTGTCGTCCCAGATTAGTCTGTGCAGTTTTCACAGGCTAATCAGGGACGACACTTTCCGCTTTAACCAGATTTTATTCTTCCTATAACAGAACACTACAATAAAAGCGGAAAGTGTCGTCCCTGATTAGCCTATATGGACTGCACAGGCTAATCTGGGATGACACTTTACGCACATGCGTTACCACTTTTCACAGTTATGCTAAAATGAATGTGGTGGTGATTTATGGATCACCACAGGTCATTCACAACAATCTTGTTCTTCTTACATCAGGGTTGTGATTTAAGAATCACCTGAGGGGAGGAAAATACCATTCCCCCCATTGCATGATTCTAAATACAACTTTTCAAGTGCATGTAGATCCAGGAAAGTGATTAATTTTTGTAAAATAAGTTTGACACTGAAAGAAAGGAGAAATCGCACCCCTGTTACATTGAAGGTTTGTTTGTTTGAGGTTTATGAAGTGTTTTCCTCTCAATATGTTAACAGTATTTTATTTAAACTACAGAGGTCTCTTAACTACCCACACTTTTCTTAGACAAGGAAATTCTTTCAGACCAACAAACCAACACTTAACAACCAGAGGAACTGTTCATTGAGACTTATTTTGCTATTTAACACGAAAAGTTCCTGTCCAGAGTTATTTCTATATAATTCAGCAACACAATTATTAGAAGCATAAAAAGCATGCAATTGTGAAGTTGAGCACACAATTTTAGAATACTTCAGCTATTACCATTTCTCAGTCACTTTTCTCTGATGATGGAGTCATATTTGAATAATGCCCACAAAACGGCAAAACAACTTGGAAAACTGAACTTGTTTTAATATTTATTGAAATAGCTCCACATCATCTTAAGGTATAGTGAAGACCTTAAGAAAGTGACCTTAACCTATAAAGTTCTTAAAGAGTGGTCACTAGAAATTACTAATAACCAAATAAGTACAATTTTTTGTGTGTCTGAAAACTAAGATATATTGAATATATAAAAAATATTCCCAAACTACAGTGTCCCAAAATTTAAAGACGCACTGGATGTTCTTATATGTGGCGTGTTCTGAGAAAACTTGGCAAAATGCTTGTGCATAAAGTGTCATCCCTGATTAGGGACGACACTTTCAGCCTAAACTGGATTTTCGCTAAGAAGAGACATCAGTTAAACGA